>VDFB02256132.1:181221449-181246945 GCA_007258455.2 Sequoia sempervirens | reverse complement strand
CCCTTCCTTAACAACTCTTGAACTTGTCTATTCAACTCCTCATTTTCTACAGGAGTCATTCTGTGAGTTGCCTTATTTGGAAAACTGGCTCCGGGGATCAAGTCAATCTGATGACTGATCTTCCTCATTGGTGGTAAACCCTCAGGTACGTTATCAGAAATAATCTCCTGAAACTGATCCAATAGTCCAGAAACTTCTACTGGTACCTTCTCACTACCCTCCTTATCCATTCTAGGAATCAATGCATAACACATATGCTCATGCTTCATGCCTTCTAAAAATTTATTTCCAGCAACAAAACAAATTCTAGCACTACTGCATACCTTTTCTTCGTCATGTGGGGGTTTCAACATCAGCCAGTTCATCCTTCATCAAAGGAATAAGTGTTTGCATGGCCATCTTATACAACCATACCTCAATTGCTGGCCTCTAACAGCATGTGACATGCATCCATGGGGATGATATCACGAGTACCTCATCTGATGGCTTCAATCTTGAACTTCACCAGGCACTGCTCATTGACCAAAACTTTGTGGTCTTTCTACAACCAGGCAATCCGATATGGATGTGGATGCCTTTTCCTTTTCAGCTCCAGCTTCGTAACCATCTCTTCTGACACCAAATTATGGTGCTTCCACTATCAATAATGACTTCACAACATTTGTCTTCACACTTGCACCTTGTGCGGAACAGATTCTTCCTCTATTCTGGCTCCTTCTCTTCAGTTACAAGGGCTCTTCTAACCACTAGGGCTTCTCCCCCTTCAGCATCATCTGAATGCTCGGACTGCGCCTCCTCATCTGCATGTGCAACCCTTCCACGACCTTCTGGCCTTCTGTCAGTCCTTCCTTGGTGTTGTGGACATTCATAGGCTCGATGCCCTTCTTCCCCACAATGGAAACAAGTTCCTCTAAAACCACCTCTTCGAGGCCCTGGCCCAGATCTTCCTCGTCCTCTACCTCTTTGATCACCACTGTTTTGATCACGAGGGCGGTAATAGTTATCATTCCTCTGGTTTCGACTGGTACCCACATCTTCATTTTTCCTTTCATCCTCATTTCGGCTCCCAAAAGATCTTCCACTACCCCTTCCGCTTTGACCTCCGCGGCCTTTTTGCTTGCTGTCAAATCTTTTGTTGAGCTTCTCCTCAACTTTCAGAGAAAATTGGTATGCATCCTCAATGGTAGTCATTCTGACCAGGCTTAGCTCCTCTTGAATGCTCGGTCGTAACCCATTAAGATAACAGGCTACCTTCTCCTTGTTGGCTTCTGCATGGCCCGTTCTGATGATCATCTTATGAAAATCTTCTGTGTATTCTTTCACAGATCTGCTTCCTTGCTTCAACCCTTGCAATTTCTTCAGCAGATCTAATTCATAGTCTATTGGTATGAACTGCTTCTTCAGTTTCTCCACCATGCGATCCCAACTGCTGATCTTTCCTTTTCCTCTTCGATTTCTCTCCAACTGGACCTCTTTCCACCATATATTGGCATGGCCCTTCAGCTTTGTCTTTGCAAACTTAACCCGATCTGGGTCCTCTACTTCTTCATACTCGAAATATTCTTCTAGCTCGTTGATCCAATCGATCAACTCCTCCGGGTTCAGACTTCCAGAATAACTGGGGACTTCAATTCTGGGTCTTTTTCCGATCTTTGAAATGGCCCTTATCAACCACATCTGATCTTGATCGATCAATTCTTCTTCCTCTTCTACATCTGAATCTTCCACCTCATCTTCATCCTCACTTTCTCCTCTCCTTCCCGGGTTTAACCCTCTTCTCATCTGTTCTTGCAACGCATCAATTTGTCTCTAGAGGGCTCTAAAACCCTCGGCTGCCAATGGATCTCTTCCATCAGCATTTCTACCACCTCGGCCACCTCTGGCACCACCAGCCTACCAGGCATCACTCTTGGAGGCATCTTGAAGATCTTGAACCCACAACCGGTCACAGTTGCAAATTTGCCTCCGCGATCGGCGATCTGTTCACAGCTCAAGAAAACCAGCTCATTACCGCGACAGGGGGAGCAAACCGGACCATGATACACTCACAAAGCGGAGATAATATTTTATTCAAAATGTTGAACTTCTTACATGCAGAGGATCACAAATCCTCGAGCTCTGTGATACATGCAAATTACCAACTTACAGAAAATTACCCAGATCCCCTTTCACAGCATGCGAACTTTCCCCAAAAAGTTACCCAAAAATCAGAAACAAGTCCCTAAATAGACCCATTTCGGTTTGGAACCAAAAACAACCTTCGAGATAAGATTTTTGACGCTTTGGCGCCAAAATTACAATTTGAAATTCAAGATAAATTCACAGTTGAAAATTAGCACATTTTTAAAATATGCACCAACTTTCGGCAGCCATAACTTTTAATCCGACCGTCGGATCTTCAATGATAATACTTTTTCGGAAAGCTCTCGAAAAGACGAGTTTCTACAAAGTAGGCATTTGGTAGACTACTTTGGCATTTTTGCAAATTTTCAGGCCCATCCGGGATCATTTGGTGCCTCAAACTGAGCTCAGAAGGTTTTTCAGGTCAAAAAGCAGAAATTGGAACTTGAATAACTTTCAAGTCATGAATGATCTTGACTTGATTCTTTCACCAGACTGTGTATTTTTGCATCCTGAACCTTCCCATAAATTTATGTCTTCCCACGACTTCAAATGCAAACCTGCTAAAAATAGCAGTTGAGCAGAAAAAGCAGAAAAGCAATTCTGAAAGTTGGAAACTCTTATTCGACGAAAAGGGTATCCAGAAATACAAAAACATCTACAAAAAGAAAATAACAGGAACAAAAATAGAAATCATCTTTTTGGGTGATGCAAGATTGCCCTCACACCACTGGATGCTCCTGCATCATTACTCAACGAACATAACAAATAGTGAGGTAGAGAAATCTGTACCTTATGGCGGAAGTGATTAAGAATGGAAAAATGCTAACCATAAACTCTGGTGAATCTCCCATCTAGGGTGATATACTCCATAATAACACGAAGCACCTTTCTCCACAATGCCTTGATGGTGTCAATTTCAAAATAGTTGTTGGAAATTTTAACTAGTTTCAATTTCTCCTTATCCTTCTTAGGGAATTTGATTACCGCCTCATCAGAAAATCTTCTTTCGCGATAAAACTTCACACCCTTAGTGGACATTCCAATCACCTCCCCTATAATTTTCTCATTCAGTTTCACCTTTCTCCCAAAGAGGATTATTTCCCCATTGTTCTAGTTCTTCTCAAAATAGTTTGTGGCCATAATATAGGGCCCATGAAGTTTTTCCAAAAATGGAACCAACCCACCTCTTACAATATGCTTCTAGACCTTATCATTCCTCGTGTGCACCTCATAGCTTTTTGGCTCAACTCTTTTCTTGTCCCCTCCCATTTTCGTTTCCACCTTACTACAGTCTCTACCAATGCCGAACACCTATTGCAAATTTACGTAGCCATTCTAATGTACCCAGAAAGTGTGTCGCTTTTCCTTCCCAGCTAACTAATATGATGCGGTCCCATCAAATCTCTTGATTTTGATGTACTTATCCCCTTTCCCTTTAATCATTAAATGTATTTACCTCTTTCCCATGTGTAACATCATAATCTAGTAAGGCCCTAACTTCAGCTCTCAAGTCCCTACAATTCTGCCATGTGTTCAATCCTTGCTTCCTTACCCCTTCATTCACAAAATAATTTGCCATGCTGTTAGCTTCCCTGTAGACATGTGAGACTTTTAATTTATAAAAAAATTCTCGAATAGAATTTTCTTCATCTATCCAATTATTTATCAACCAAGAGGGAGGGGTCCTTCCTAAGAGACAATCAATGATATTTTTAGAATCCCCTTCAAGCCATAAATTTTTTATATTCAAATTATGAGCTAACTTTAAAAATTGTAAAGCTCTTATAGCCTTCACCACATGGTTGGTTTGATGACCTAGGGAGATGGCCACTGCCACCATAAAATTACCATTTGATTCCCTTAACACACCTCCACTTCCGGCCATACCCAGATTGCCCTTTGCAGTGCCATCAAAGTTGGCCTTAGACTAGCCATTTGGAGGAAAGGTCCAACACACACCCTCCCTACTTTTCTTGGATGGATTGGATGCAAAAGAAACATCCACTTTAATATTCCAATCCTTTGCTATCATTAGATCATAGGGAGTACACACCACTGCTTCAAGGTTAAGAGCTTTTTGGGGAATCACATTAAGGTTTTCCTTTATAAGCCTTTTTTTTTTTTCAAAGACATTATTCTCTGACATCTCCTTATCCCTGAAAAGTCTATTATTATGTTCTTTCCACACTTCCCAAACAACAAAAGGGAATATAAATTCCCATAACGTTTGAATGAATGGATTTTGAGTAGGAGCTTTCCATTGTAAAAAAAAATCTTCAATGGACTAGGGAAACACCCAAGATATATTCCAGAGGGCTAATAATTTTCCCCAGATTATGGAAACAAACGGGCAGTGGAGAAACTAGTGGTTAGCTGACTCCACCTCACACTTGCAAAGGTAACATCTAGTGGGGATTTGAAATCCCCGTTTACAAAGATTGTCCACTGTAAGCACCTTATTTTGAAGCATAATACAAAAGAAGATATTGAATTTAGGAGTAAAGTGTTTAATCCATGCTTTTGACCAGAAGGGAGGGGGAGCTTTAGAAAGGGACAACAAAGAGACAGTAGAAGAGACATAGTAGTTACCCAAAGGTTTGTCCATCCAAACAAGAATATCATCCTGCTAAGTCTATCCCATACTAACAACCTTTAAGGAAGATTGAAGCTAAGCCAACTCCTGACTAATCACACATAAGTTCACCCAGCCTCCTTCATACCAATAATCTTTTATAAGCTCCCTGAAATCAGCTTTACATAACTCAGCCCATCTATTGAATCTTTCAATTTTGATGAGGGGTTCCTTAAAAATCCATCTATCCTCCCAAAATCTGGCTTGATTGCCACTTCTATTGTGCCATCCTATCCCTAATTCCATAAAAATTCTACCAGCAAGCTGAGCCACGAGGTAGTATAGGAGAGTACAACAAAGCTTTGAGGGACAAACGGTTGGCCATATATTTACTTCTTAGTATGTCTTTCCATTTTCCACCAGATGAGAAGGACCTCCATATTTGTTTGGGTAGAAGAGTCTTATTCATAATTTTGATTTTTCTAAGACCTAAACCCCCAAAGGTTTTCGGTCTGCAAACCAAATCCCACCCTATAAGAGGCATTCTCTTTCTTTCCTCCACTCTAGACCAAAGGAATATTTTTTGGATCTTTTGAATGGCCTCAACATATTTAGCAAGAATTTTGAAAAGGCTTAAAGAATAAACCGGGAGGTTCTAAAAAGAAGCTTTAAGAAGTTGAATTTTTCCATCTTGGCTCAAAAGATCTCCTTTCCATCCTGCCAACTTCTTTCTAAACCTGTCAACCAATGAACACCAAAAGGAATATTGAGGTTTAAGGCATAACGAAAGTCCAAGATAAGAAGAAGGTAAGGATTCCACTCTGCAACCAAGGATTCCTACAATCTTGACCTGTCTATGCTCAGGGGTATTAAAGAATAAAAGGGAACTCTTATATCTGTTGACCATCTGCCCAGTCACCTTCTCATACACGTCCAAAGTTTTTATCAAAGTCTTAGCCTCATTCACTGTAGATCTTCCCATTAGCATAGTGTCATCAGAAAACTATTGGTGAGAACAAATCATATTAGTGGAAGAAGGACTACTACCAGCAAGAGACCTTTGTTCAATCAATCTTTTAAGATTCCTTCCCAGGCTTTCAGCCATTATTGTGAATAGAATAGGTGAGATAGCATCACCCTGTCTTAAATCTCTTGAGTTTTGAAAGAATATGGAAGGAGATCCATTCACAATAATAGATGTGGAAACCATAGTAACCAACTGATTTACCAACTAAATGACTCTGCTGCTAAAACCAAACACCCTTAGAATTTTAAATAAAAACTCCCAATCAACACAGTCATAAGATTTGGATATATTTATCTTAAGAAGAAAGGTTCCTTTAGTTTTAGATTCCACAAGTGAATGGATATTCTTATGGACTGTCACTATAGAATCTAATATTTTCCTTCCAGGTACAAAACCATTCTTCTGAGAGGAAATCAACAAAGGAAGGATAGAAAGGATCCTTGAAGTCAAAACCTTAGATATGATTTTATAGAAACAGTTGCAAAGACTAATGGGTTTGAATGCCTCAAACTCCATAGCCCCTGGTTTCTTAGGAATAAGGACCAAAAAAGTAGCATTTAGTTCCTTAAGGAGCCTTCTAGATCCAAAGAATTCCTTAACAACATTCATGACATCATTTTCAACAATATCCCAAAACCATTGAAAAAAGAACATAGGAAATCCATCAGGGCTAGGGGCCTTATTTCCTTCAAAAGAAAATACAACTTTCATGATTTCCTCGTTAGAGGGGATGGCTGCAAGCTTTTCATTATCTTTCATCTCAACAACCTTAGGGATAGCCTCTAATAAAAAATCTTGGTCATTTTGATTGATTCCCCCATTCACCAAAAGAAGGTTGTTATAGAAAAGGACAACTTACTTCTTGATGTCTTCCTCTTCCTGAAATCTCATACAATTAACTTCTATGACAAAGATTTTATTGGAAACCCTCTGTTTAGAAGTAGATAAATGGAAGTACCTAGCATTTCTATCTCCAGCTAAAAGCCACAACACCCTCGATCTTTGCCTCCATAACTTAGGTCCTCCTTAGCTATTATGTCATGCAATTTCACCAGTAACTCATTTTCTTTAACCTTATTATTTTCAATGTATCCTTCCTTCTAAATTTTGTCCTGGATCTCCGCAAGCTCCATTTGAAGTTCATATTTAATACCAAAAATGTTTCCAAAGGATTCATTTTTCTAGCTTCTTAAATTGTGTTTGACATCTCTAAGTTTTTTAGTAATTCTGAACATACCAGTACCCAAAACATCAATATTCCACCATTTCCTGATTTCATCATAAATAAGGGGGTGAGACAACCACATTCTTTCAAATCTAATGGGAGAGTTTTTCTTCACCTTTATAGGATCATCTACCACAAAAATTATTAGAAAACTATATGTATGTTAATATAAAATAAAATTAATAATATATTAATAAGAGTAGTAGTAGTAGTAGCCGGTATTGGCATGGTGTGATGGTTTATAGGTGGCATTGTTGTTCTTGCCACCAAGGTTCAAACCCCGTTGGGGTGGTATTGTTTAATGGTTGTATTCTGGTTCATAGCTCTGGCCAAAAGCGTTTACCCCTTGAATTAAAAAAAAGAGTAGTAGTAGTAGTAGTCGTAGTAGTCGTAGTAGTCGTAGTAGTGGTAGTAGTAGTAGTAGTAGTAGTAGTAGTAGTAGTAGTAGTAGTAGTAGTAGTAGTAGTAGTAGTAGTAGTAGTAGTAGTAGTAGTATTATAATAATTTGAAGATGGATCAATCTAATATCTTTAGGAAGTTGTGGCTTGAGGGAGACTCACTAAATATTATCAATAATTTGAATAAGTATTTTGTCCCCTCTTGGAGTGTTGAATACCTTATTTTGGATGCCATTGAAATTTTAAATTATTTTGATGAATTTTATATTTCTCACATTTTTAGGGAAGGCAGTGGTCTTGCAGATTTCTTTGATAAATTTGGTGTTAGAAGTTATAGGTTTTGGGATGTGGATGATCCCCTTCCTATTGATGCTCTAGCTTGTCTTAATAATGATTACCAAAGATGCTGAGTTGGACGGTGGCTTCATCATGATTTGTGCTCACATGACCCTATTCAATTGGCAGATTATTGTTTGGAGTGATCGTGAGTTGGATCATGCTTGGGCTTATGGTAATTCAAGTAATCATCATATGGTGTGGCCTTCAAGGCTAATAATGATCCTTTGCCACCATGTCATTGTCACATAGATTATGGGTATTTTCTAGCCTTCATTCTCGAGGCTTCTCTTAATTGTCTGTAATGTCCTCAATCTCTTGGGTTTTGCTAAGTTTATGATCATGAGCAGTGATAGAAATAGGGAAGATCCTTTCTCCTCTTACACCTTGAAAAATAAGACTGAATTGTGGGGAATATTGCAGAAGGGTGGATACCAGCACAGTTATATGAAAGTCATGTGGGGAGATTTTCTTGAAGAATTAATGAGGTACATAACCTTAGAAGGTCAGTTCTCTACCATTAATGGCTATCATTTTATTCTGTTGAATCACTTTCTCTATAAGAAGAAAGTTTCCTTTCCTTTCTATCTCTTGGCTTCTTTGGAGATTGGTTTTAAGGATCATAAAATAAATCCTAAGAAACCTATACTACATGTTGGCTTAATTCTTTTGATAATCAATTATGCATAAGCTTTCATGGTTCCTAAGTAGCTTGAAAGGGATCCTAATGGGAAACAAATGAAACTGGCCTTGGAATATGAGACTGTGTCAGAGGAGGAACCAGTGAGTCAAAAAGGGAAAAATAAGAAAGAGGTTTTGGAGGAGAAGTCTGAGTCAGAAGAGGATGTGTACTATGTTCTTGACTCTAAGGCCTCTATGAAAGTGTATTCGCAACCCCCTATTCCAGGTAAGAGTGGTAAAGGTAATTTTGTTCCTAACCTAAGGGATTACGAGACTTGCAGTGAGGAAAGGGTTGGTGATAAACCTTGTAAAATGTTTGGAGGAAGGTAGAAAAATGATGATGGCTAAGAGGTCTAGTAGCTTTATGAGGGAGGATCCTATTGCATCTTCTCCAAAGATTGGTGGAGGGTAGGATGCTATGGAAATCCCTAATGAAGGGATGGAAAAGTAGAATTGAAGGAGGATAGTGGCTTGGGACATTGTGAGGTATCTTCATAAAATTTTGATGCCGATGGTTGGAGCTAAAGGTTAGGAGGTTTGTGAGAGCCAAGAAATGAATAGTATCTCCCAAGAGGCTGAAGCAAAAGCTATGGATGTGTTTAACATCAATTGGGAGCATATGCCTAATGTTTTGGGTCTAGCTATGGAGTATCATTTCCCTATTTATATTGTTCAAATAGTTTTTTCATGAGCTTACTATGGAAAATGTTACAATTTGGGGGGCGGTTATGAGCAAAGATCCAAGAAATCTTTGCAGTCTTCTATACAGACTCAAGTTGACTAGCTGCATGATGCCTTAAAGATTGTTTCTAAGGAGATGCTTAAGTTGAAGCAGATTTTTTGAAAAAGAATTATGAATTTGGAAGTGGAGATGGATCGGGTTAACATGAAGTTGGATAAGGTTTTTTAAGTCACTAAAAATGTTATGAGGAACAAGGCTAAGGGCCTTACTATTCTCAATTAGAAGGCTAATAAATGGATGGAGGGAGCTCCTGGTCATAAAGAAGCTACTGGGGAAAGGCTTGTAGTGGAGGAAGCTTTGGTTGATAAGGTTGTAGGTTTGCAATATGTTTTGGTTAAAGAGGTAAATGTTTTGGGGTCTGGTGCTAGAACTTGCAATAAGACTAAGATGGAAGATGAGGACCCTATCAAAGAGATTTTTGAATTCATGGATGCACATCAAAAGATAATTGAGAGCAACATGGAAGCTACTAATATTCTAAAGAATACTAGTTGTTTAATTTTTGTTCGTCCGTTTTGGCAACTGTCTTGCTATTTTTTTTGTTGTGTGTTGGTTGTTGGTTGTTCTATTTTGTTATCTTTCAAATGATACACCTTTTGCTTTTTGTCAAGGTTTTTGGGGCCCCTTCAAAACCAGTTTTAATAATAATAATAATAATAATAATAATAATAATAATAATAATAATAATAATAATAATAATAATAAAGAAGAAGAAGAAGAAGAAGACAATGATAATGTCAAGGCTTGTACAAACAAGTAACCGATAAATACTTATGGTGAATGATGACCTCAAGATATGCTCATAATTTGAGTATCATCATGTATTTTTAATATCTCTACTTTTAGTGTTATGGATGTTTTAACTATGTGATTAAAGACTTTTTATCTGAAATTGGGTAGTATCCTGTACCAATACATTCCTATATTCCAGTAGCTTAACATCTCTATGTGTCTTATTAATTATCCTTTTTGACCTCCTGAATGACTGGTATAATACATATGGTTTTTGAATAATGAAATAGATTTAATATGTGATTAATGAATGTGTCGTGTTGTTTGCCACACATGCTTTCTTTCACCTCTGTCACCTTGTGCATCATAGGTTGTTGAAGGGAGCATGAACAAGTCAAGAGTAGTGGATCTCGGCCCTGCAGTAAAATCCATTTCCTGCACGATGTTTGGTCGCGCCCACAAAAGGATATGAAAATCACGGCAAAACCTATCTTGGGAATTGGACATTCCAATAGGCGACTAATATCTTTTCATGGTCATTCATTTACTTGTCAAACCAGGGAACATATACTTTGAATGGAGGAGCACAATATATGCACTAAGAACTAGTTTCAGTCACAACTTAACAGAAATAAATACTTGGAAAGAATTCTACGTATGCTACAGGAAGGTAATGCAAAGTTCTCTTAACTCAACAATAATCTAACCAAAGCAGAATCATAAGAGCTACAACTAAGAGAAAAACTATAAACTAGCCTTATGCTACAGGAACAAACACAGGGATGGATTCCTAATGCTGTAGGAACAATATAAGACTGAGTTTGCACAAAAACTTCAAAGATGAAATCTAACTGATGATCAATAGAAAAGGAACAACTAACTAACTAACTACAGATACTTACTAAGTGGGCCCCCTTAGCAAGCATCAACTAATTACGCAAGTGGTGAACTTAGAACTTCATCAAACTTTATTCATAAACTCAGAATGGTATACATTGTTCTATTCATATGAAAACTAACAACAAACTCTATCTCTTGTCATATAGATTCTGCTTTTTATTATCATACTGACTCTTACATGATATCTTTCTATCTCCCTATTCTTCTCTTACTTACTTGTTCACCTGTACAGGAGGAACACTTATTTAAATCAGGAAAACAACTAACTAACTAACCCGAATAGAGAAAGACATGGATGTAAAATGTATCCTGAAATCAAGGAACAGACTTCATAAATAAGTTTATCCGTTCAACCTGATCCAGAGAGAGTCTAGCACTCCACTCTTTCTAAATTAACTGATATTTAAAATCCTTCCCAACAGTTTCGGTCAAAGAGTCTTTGCTACAACTTCCTCGAATTCGTGCAAGAAATGGACTTTACTGCAAGGCTGAGATCAACTACGCTTGACTTGATCATACTTTCTTCAACAACCTGCGAAAAACAAGGTAACAAATGCGAAAGAAAAGGTGCATGGCACATACACAATATCCATTCATTAATCACATATTTAAATCTATTTCATCATTCAAAAACTACATGCATTATACCAGTCATTTAGGGAGTCAAATGGGGTAATAAATATAGATAAGTCAACATGATAGGCTGCAAGAACATGAAAGTATATTGCTACAGGATATCCCCCAATAAAAGGTTTCAGAAGAGTTAAACAACCATGAACAACAAAAGTAAAGGTATTAAAAGTACATCATGATATCCAAAATATAAGCATATTTTGGGCTCGTCATTTGCCCCCTACTTAACTCAAAGCTGGTCCTCCAGCATTAAACTTTCTGGTGATTTCTCTGAAATTAGTGGTTGAAGCATGACCCTGAAATGGAGTTCCAAATCTGTAATAAAAACCTCTGAAAGTCTGCCACCTTTCATACCTACGAGCTTTTGTATCTTCATTAATATTTGTAGCTTGGTAGGGATAAAGGGGCCACAATAGCACAGGAGGTCTAAATGTTAATGGAAACCACAATTCAAACCTCTTTTGAAGACCCAACTGTATATATCTGCTTGATCGTTTAAGAGCTACCGTAAAATTTAGGGGATTGTGAGGCTCAGACTTTCTTAACCCAACAGTTAATCTCTCCCACCTCTTTTCAATTCTGGAGTATGATAGTCTCCAAAACGAGTATGTATGTTCTTGGAACTCATCATATACCTGTTTTCTGAGATCAAATACTTTCATCCTGGCTGTATCATTATTAAAGCCATATGCCAGAGTAAGCTAGGTTTTCAACATTGCATGGGGGTCTGAACTCTCAGGGCGCAATGGAATAGGCTCATGCCTTTCGACTTCTTTATATGTTTCCCATTGCCTACCATAATTTGCTTCATTTTTTGCCCAGGACATAAGTGATCTCAAATGGTTGTCGCCAATATACAGAAGGGGATTCCACTCTGTTTCAAATGGAATTAAAAATCCATGTAAATAAAATTCACACAAATAATTTCTTAGCCAATTAGGGGCTGCTTGGTATGCATCAAGAATTCTTTACCAGTGTGAAGTATAGGATCTTGATTTTTGGAAATTCTCATTAGTTGGAACCATAAGAATTGTTTTTTGAGGCACAGAGCATAAACTCTAGGTGGTGGTCTGCATTTCATAATCTGACCAGTTACCTTTAGTATTTCATCCATTTTCTCCTTTAACTCCTGAATTTCATGTTTCTACCTTTCAACATCCCTTTTTAGTTTCTTCTTTTCTTCCTCCCATAGGATTTGTTACATTTTAGTCTGGGCTAGGTGGCGGAAAGTCAGGGTTTGCAATGTAACCGATTTCCATGTAGCTTTGACATATTCCATAAATTCAATTAAAAATGTCTTTTTATAAACAACAATGGCTTGACAAGTTGCAAGGGGAAATGAGGCTTCATTGGCTACTTCCAATTGTTCAGTCTGTTCCTCCTCTTACTGTAGGATGAATTCCTATTGCTACAGTGGAGAAGACTGTGCTTCTTCCGAAATCTACATAGCCACTGCAGCCAAGTCATCGAAACTTGGTGCCCCCCTTTCATTATGCTCAACTTCCCTTGTCTCAATTTGTTCTTCTGCAAGAATATAAAATGAACTCTGTGCAGCACTCTCAGACGCATTCTGAGAAACTTCATATTCAGACTCTATAGACTCTTCTAAATTTATAATAACCTCAGGTTGAGGTGAAGCAGGGGATACTTTACATTGTTTCCTTGTGTAAACTCTTCTTGGCAATGGTGCGGCTGCAGGAGGTGCTCTCGTGGTTTTCCTCTTTCTGAATTGTCGAAAGGGTTCTACCTTATCAGAGGATGATGGTGAACAGGTGATGGTGATAGGTGTTGCTGTAGGAGAAGATGTTGCGGGAGAAGAATGTTGCCTTTTCTAAGAACGAGGGTTAGATTCTGGGGTTTGTTCCGGCCCAGATGACTCTTTGGCCTTTGTTTTACCTCTCTCTCTCTCCTACTGGCAGCCCTAGTTTGCACCCAGGCAGAGAACTCTGGTGTGAAAGCTGCAGGACCAGGTGCTACAGGAGCGGATGACCTTTGCCCTGTTCTTCTACTGGTAGACACCATATCCTCTTTCTTTTTCCAAGGTTGTGGGGTAAGTGCCCTAGGGGGTTCTAGAATTTGCAAGCTCTTTTGGGCAACTAATTGTTGCCAGGAAAGAGGTGATACATCTCTCAAAGAGCATTCAATCAAAAATTTTATGAGACCATGGTGAGCAATAGAATTATCCTTCCCTTGTTGGGTTCTGTGGGCACATTGTTCTAGAAATTTTAACAAAAATTTCAGACATTTACAACTAACCCATGCCTCATATGACTTAACAATTTGAAATGGTAAGAATGCGGGTAAGAGAAACGTCCTTCACATGTTAAATACCTGATTATGAAAGCAGCGTATTCTAGGTATGGAGGAGGCAACGACACTCACTTGCATCCCTGCTTGGAGACTTCCAAAGGTCCGTCAGTAGGTACTGTAAATTTGGCCCTTGGAAAGACAACATCCGAAGAAAAATTTTCTCCAACGGCTGGAAGCCCGGTTAGCTCTATAATTCTTTCTTCAGTTACAAGAACTGTTAGACCCCATACAGTAGCCTCCCCTTCAGAAAGGGTTCTCAAAAATTTGCCTGCAACCTTACTCATTGAAAGCATTTAAACTCAAAAAGTAATTCAACTAACCACATGGGCTGAATGCTTGGGCTATTTGAGGATTTTGCATTAATAACTCATGAGCTACAGGCTCATGTCTTACCAGCTGACCACCCATGTTCACAGTTTTTCCTTAGCTGAACTCAACTCTTCACTGAAAATCCAAAAATTTCCCTTTCTGTTCTGGTTCTTTTTAGTTTTGCCGACATCACTTTTCTCTTCTTTTCGAAAAATAAACTTTTTAAACAAGAAGTTTTAAATTGTGATTTACAATGAAAAACATGCAATGAAAAAGATAAGTGATCATATTTGGAAAGTACCAAAAAAAACAATAAAGAAAAATTATCTAAGTAGTTGTGGCAGCGGCAAAAAGATAGGTTTAAAAAGTGGATTATCTCGCCCCCTACTTAGAGTATGACATGTGTCCTCACATGTACTAAAGAATAGGCAAAGATCGGGTAATAATGACTGATACAGACATAGTAATAAATGAATAAAATGAAATAAATCCAAAATGCGATAACAAAAGATATTGCGTACAGTTCATTAAATGTGTGTACGTGCTGAGAAAGATGCGGCCTCAGCATGAGATGACAGTTGGGAATGAGATCATAATTAAGGGTGGTGCGGATGAATGAGGTGGATGGGTGATATGGGCGGACGAGATGAATGGATGGAATTGATGGATGGAACGGATGGATGGAATGGATGGATGGAAGATAAAGAAGTGAGATGTGGTGACAAGTGGTAATGAAGAAAAAGGGGTTTCCTTAAAAAAGGAAACCTTTATTATGAGCATGCATTTCAAAATTATGGTGAAACTGCAGGAGAAAGGCTAAAGCCTTCGGCTGCAGGAAGATTAGCAGCAAGATCCTGCACGAAATACTACATGAATTCTTCTTTTGAGACTGGTTTATGGTATAACCGGAGGCGGTCCATTAACTAACAGCTTGAATCTAACATGATCAATTGTAACAAGTTGAACTGAACCATTAGCAAATACATTCTCAATTTCATACGGGCCCAACCATCTAGTTTGCAATTTTCCTGGACTATCCTTATATCATGAGTCATAAAGCAGAGCCCAATCTCCTACTTTGAATTTCTTTTCCTTAATGTATTTATTATGCCACCTTAGTTGCTGATTCTATATCATCTCAGTGTGTTGCAGGGCATGCTTTCAGAGTTCGTCCAGAGCATTGAGCTGCATGATTCTGTCCTTTTGTGCATTTCTTAAATCCATCTCCATCTCTAATGTTGTTCTTAGAGTTTTATGTTCAAACTCTGTAGGCATCACAACTGTTTTACCATACACCATTTCAAAAGGTGTAAATCCTGTAGCAGTCTTCCAGGTAGTATGGTAGGCCCATATAGCTTCTGGTAACCTTGTGGCCCAGTCCTTCCTATGCAAATCCACAGTTTTAGTCAAAATGGCCTCTATGTCCCTATTGGTGACCTCAACCTGGCCATTGGCCTGGGGGTGGTAAGGAGTTGATTTTCTGTGCCGTATATTGTATTCATTAACTAAAGCTGTGATAAGTGTAGAAGTAAATTATGCTCCTTGATCTGTCACTATTTCCCTAGGGACACAAAACCTAGTAAATATTTCCTCATAGAGGAATTCAGCCACTTTATTATCCCTAACATGTTTCAAAGGTTTAGCCTCTACCCATTTTGTGACATAATCTGTGCATACAAGGATGTAGGACTTACCATTGGAAGGTGGATCAATTGGTCCTACAAAATCCAGTCCCCATTTGTCGAAGGGTGTAACTACAACTTGTGGAAATAGAGGCATCTCATCAGATCGAGTTGGTCTTCCCATCCGTTGGCATTTGTCACATCTCCTGGTATATTTGGTTGCATCTCTATGCAAGGTTGGCCAATAGTAACCAGTATTTAAAATTTTTATTGTCATCATTTTGGCAGCAAAATGTCCACCACACAGCTCATCATGGCTTGCATGCAGTATATCATGAGTGTTCTCCTCTTGTACACATCTCCTCATAACTTGATTTGGCCCTGTATAAAACATGCAATCTGTAATCCAAGAAAAGTTAAAGTTTTTATCTACCAATAATCTCTTTTCCTTAGGGGAGAAGTGAGGAGGAGTTCTTCCTGTGGCCAGATAATTTGCTATATCAGCATACCATGGGTGAATAACCTTGATTGCAAACATGTGCTCATCAAGAAAGGAGTCTTAAATAAGTGCAGAGTTATCTTGCTTTTGAATTCTAGAAAGGAAATTAACAACCACATTGGCTTTACCTGGCTTGTCCACAATTGTAATGTCAAATTCCTGCATCAGCAATAACCATTTTGCTAGTCTCCCAGATATTGAGCTTTTGTTCATGAGATATTGGATTGTTGCTTGATCAGTGTGGACAAATATATGATAACCAGTGATGTAATGCCTGAATTTATTGAGGGAATAGATGATTGCCAACATTTCTTTTTTTGTAATAGTGTAGTTGAATTCAGCCCCTTGCAGATTTTTACTTATGTAGTAGAGTGCATGTTCTATCGAACCATCCTTCTGCCCTAACACTGCTCCAATTGCATAATCTGATGCATCAATATGAATATAAAATGGAAGTGACCAATCAGGTCGTTTCAGAACAGGTGCCTGTGTAAGGGAAACTTTCAAGTCAAGAAGTTCTTTTTCACATTCCTCTGTCCAAGAAAAATCTGCATCTTTCTTCAGCAGACTGTATAAGGGGCCTGCTATTTGGCTGAAGTCCTTGATGAATCTTCTATAGTATCCAGCATAGCCTAGAAAGCTCCGTACCTCTTTCTGCTTAGTAGGAGAGGGTAGCTGAGAGATGACCTCAATCTTAGTAGGATCAAACTGAATTCCTGCAGCAAAAATATAGTGACCAAGGACTATTCCCTCTTGCATCATCACGAAGCACTTTTGACTATTCAATGATAGGTTGTGATCTTCACATCTCTATAGTACTTTCTCCAAGTTGGCCTGAGCATCCTCAAATGTTGTACCATAAATAGTAAAGTCATCTATGTATATTTCTATGCAATTATATGAGATGTCTGAGAAGATACTTATAACTGCCCTCTAGAAAGTTGCAGGAGCATTACAGAGACCAAAAGACAAAACCGAATAGGAAACGTTCCCCAAGGGCATGTAAAATTAGTCTTTTCTTGATCCTCAGGAGCAATCTTGATTTGATTGTACCCACTGAAGCCATCTAAGAATGAGAAGTACTTTTTTCCATCTTAATTATCCAGAACTTGATCAATGAATGGAAGAGGAAAGTAATCTTTCTTTGTTTCCAAGTTGAGCTCTCTGTAATCTACACATACCCTCCATTTTATTCCTTTCTTAGGAACAATGACCAATGGGGAAACCACTGACTATCAGAGATTAGGTAGATAAATCTAGTTGTTAACATTTTCTGTAATTCTTCTTTAACAATTTCTCTCAAAGCTGGATTGATTCTTTTTTGAGGCTGCCTGATAGGTCTGAACTCACTATTAATGTTTATGCAATGTGTACAAAATTTTGGGTCTAAACTCGTCATGTCACCATATTCCCAAGCAAAAAAAATTTGATCATAGATTCTTGTTGCTCACAAGTGAGGTTTTTATTAGTGCTCAAGTTTTTTCCTGCAGCTACCTCAACTTGGGAGGTTAAGTCTATCATAGATACTTCAGACAGAAATGGCATGTCTACCTCATGGGGTAGTAAGGTGTGTAAGCAATCAGTTGCTGCAGGATAATGAGCTGATGTAGATGGAAGAAGAATAGTCTGCAAAGAACAAGGATTTTTTTCATAATGAAAGTATTTAGTACCATAGTTATTTAGTAGGATATTGGACAGTATATCTTCTTCTTCTTATTGTACAATGAAAGGCTCTCTGGCAATCATCATTAAATTGGCCACAGAGTTCACTTCCTCCTCTTCTCCCAAATTTGGCCAAACAACATCTCCAGACTCAAGTTGGGGCAAGGCTAGAGAATAGAGGGTAAGCTTCTTTATGCTATATCAATCAGATATTGTCATGTCACCTAACCTACAACAAATGCAAGCATCAACAGTAGCCAACCAAGGCCTTCTTAGTATGACAGGGTATCCCCCCAATGATGCCTTTGGAGATAAGACCATAAAATCAGCAGGGTACTCCAAGGAATCCAAGGTGACTACCAGGTCTTCAACTACCCCATCAGGTTTGACAGGTTAGCTATCAGCAAGTTGTAATATTGTAGGTGTAGTCCTTAGGTCTGAAATATTAAGTTTTACAACCAGTTCCTTTGTCATGACATTGATAGCTGCTCCAAGATCTACTAAAGCATTCTTAATTTGCAACCCATTAACATTTATCTCCACAACAGGGCTTCCTAGATCTAAATATTTTGGGATGCTAAGCTTTCATAGCATTAAGTCAGAGAGTTGGTCTATTACATGGACAGTTTGAGGGTCTTTCTTTTTCCTCCCCAGTTTTTTCAAACATGCCTCCTTGATGGCCTTGCCATAGATAGGTACTTCTTTGATTGCTTGGAACAAGGGAATTTTCACACATATATGCTTTAGCTGGTCAAGGATGTCAAAGGTAGGTTCCTCTTATTTTTTCACATTTTCACCTTCCAACCTTTGTGGGAAAGGAGGGGACACTTTATTAGATGGCTTAAGTAATGATGGAATCTGAACTGGCTAATTTGGTTGGGCTTGGTCATTGATATCTTCTTCTTGGTCAGTCTCCTCAAATGGTAATTTTGAGATTATGGGAGGAGATGGTGTGGGCAACACGGTTCCTGAACATAAATTAGTATTATTCAAGTTAAGAGCATAGGTAGGCTAATGATTAGGATCAGCAAAATAGACTTATTACTGTTGCGGTTGCTGGTTATTTGGATTAGGTGTTGCCTAAGCAGGTAGTTGGGTTGATTTTGGATTCTGACCTTGATTAGCTATAGGAGGTGGCATAATGGATTGCTACTGTGGTTGCTGTAGGAAACCAGTGGGTGGATTTGAGCATTGTTGGCTTCCTCTCCATTGGTTAGGCTGCTGCCAATTCCCTTGTGGAGGCTGCCACTGATTTTTCTGTGGTGATTGCCAATTCCCTTGTGAGGATTACCAATGGTTTTGTTGGGCGTTTCACCAAGGGTTATTGCACTGAGGTTGGGAATATGGCCCATAGTTTGGAGGGTACTGATTTTTCCATTGAGTACTATATGAACCAAAATTTTGCAAAGGATCCTAAGGCATACCTTGTCTTGGGGCCCATGGCCTCCTTTGTGCAACAAAGAAGACTTAGTCATGATCAACTTCTATCATATTAAAATCAGTAGGCAACTATTTAGCCTCCCTGTTGGGCACCATCTTACATCTGCAGTTACGTTTCTTCTGTCTACAATGTGGACAAAACTCAGCCAGGATTGGTTCAGCTTCCTCATGTTTCTTCTGAGCTTGAATAGTGTCCAACTGTGTAGCCATGTTGTTTATGATATCCTGTTTGAAATCTAACAACAAATTTGTGATCTCCATCCGAGAAACTCCACTGGAAGAAGACTTTCCCACGGAAGCTTGATGACCTCTACCTTTCTTAACAATTGCTCGAGAGTAGTTAAGACATATTTTCTTGATATCATCCCAAGGCAGTTGGGTTATATCACCTCCTCCCATTAGGTCCAGCGTATCTATACAGGTATCATTAATTCCCCTTAGAAAAAGTAGTTTCTGAGAGTCTTCGTTGAGAGTATGGTTTGAGTTCTTTTTCAGGGAAAACAATAATTTTGAGATATAGTCTTCTAGGCTTTCATCCTCCTTTTGTTGAATTCTAAATATATCGTCTCCCTTACTACCACTCTTACAATATTCCTTATATTTCTCAAGGAATTTTGTTTGCATTGCTGCCCAACTATCAACAACACCTCTTCCCAAAATCATGAACCATCTAAGGGCTCCTTCCTTCAAAGTGGAAGGAAACAACTTCAGCTTGTGTGCATTTGAGGTGTAATCATAGCTGCGACAGAGGATATCAAACTCAAACATCAAAAGTTTCAAGGTCCTCCGTAACTAGGCCATAGAACTTGGGAAGTAATGAAGAAGGAATATTTTTAAGGTTATCCGTATCTCGTTGGGCAACAACGAGAAACTGAAAAGCAGGAGGTGGATTAGGTGGATTATTTTCTATATTTGCTTGTTGGAATATTAGAGCAAATGGATTTTCCTCAGGTTCTTCGTCAGCTGGGTCAAATGGTAGTTCAACAAATAAGGGAGAAACCTTCTGAGCGCGTCTCTTCTTCTATGGATGCAATATAATGAATATGATTTGAAAGATTTTGAAAATTCTTAACTAACAACAAAACTGATGCTAAAAATGACTTCTGAAAGGTTCTTAGCTTGACACCATCCCCGGCAACGGCGCCAAAAATGGTTGTGCCCACAAAAAGATATGAAAATCATGGCAAAACCTATCTTGGGAATTGGACATTCCAGTAGGCGACTAATATCTTTTCATGGTCGTTCATTTACTTGTCAAACCAGGGAACATATACTTTGAATGGAGCAGCACAATATATGCACTAAGAACTAGTTTCAGTCACAACTTAACGGAAATAAATACTTGGAAAGAATTCTACCTATGCTACAGGAAGGTAATGCAAAGTTATCTTAACTCAACCATAATCTAACCAAAGCAGAAATCATAACAGCTACAACTGAGAGACAAACTATAAACTGGCCTTATGCTGCAGGAACAAACACAGGGATGGATTCCCGATGCTGTAGGAACAATATAAGACTGAGTTTACACATAAACTTCAAAGATGAAATCTAACTGATGATCAACAGAAAAGGAACAACTAACTAACTAACTACAGATACTTACTAAGTGGGCCCCCTTAGCAAGCATCAACTAATTACGCAAGTGATGAACTCAAAACTTCATCAAACTTTATTCATAAACTCAGAATGGTATACATTGTTCTGTTCATATGAAAACTAACAACAAACTCTATCTCTTGTCATAGAGATTCTACTTTTTATTATCATACTGACTCTTACATGATATCTTTCTATCTCCCTATGCTTCTCTTACTTACTTGTTCACCCGTGCAGGAGGAACTCTTATTTAAATCAGGAAAACAACTAACTAACTAACCCTAACAGAGAAAGATGTGGATGTAAAATGTATCCTAAAATCGAGGAACAGACTTCATAAATGAGTTTATCCGTTCAACCTGATCCAGAGAGAATCTAGCACTCCACTCTTTCTAGATTAACTGATATTTAAAATCCTTCCCAACAGTTTCGGTCAAAGAGTCTTCGCCAGAGCTTCCTCGAAGTCATGTAGGAAATGGACTTTACTGCAAGGCCGAGATCGGCTGTGCTTGACTCGATCATACTTTCTTCAACAACCTGCAAAACACAAGGTAACAGATGCAAAAGAAAAGGTGCATGGCACATACACAATATCCATTCATTAATCACATATTTAAATCTATTTCATCATTCAAAAACTACATGCATTATACTAGTCATTTAGGGAGTCAAATGAGGTAATAAATATAGATAAGTCAAAATGATAGGCTGCAGGAACATGAAAGTGTATTGCTACAGGATATCCCCCAATAAAAGGTTTCAGAAGAGTTAAACAACCATGAACAACAGAAATAAAGGTATTAAAAGTACATCATGATATCCAAACTATGAGCATATTTTGGGATCATCAACGTCGAGGAAGTTATTCTAGCGAAGACTCTCTGACCAGGTCGTTGGGAAGAAACTTTGATCATTAATCTAGGAGGAGTGGAATGCTAAATTCTCTCTGGATCATGTTGAACGGATATGTTTTCATTTATGAGAAGTTTGTTCTTTGGTTTCAGGATACATTTTATGTCCACGTCTTTCTTTGTTAGTTAGTTAGTTGCTTTTCTAGTTTAAATAAGTGTTCCTCCTACGCGCGTGAGAAAGCATAGCATGTAAAAGCTAGTATGATAATAAGAAGCAGAATATGTGAGAGTTAGTACTATGATAAGAGATAGAGTTTTGTGTTAGTTTTCATATGAGAAGAACAATGTATATCATTCTTAGTTTATGAATAAAAGCTGATGAAGTTCTAAGTTCAATTCTTGCATAGCTGGTTGATGCTTGCTAAGGGGGCCCACTTAGTAAGTATCTATAGTTAGTTGTTTATTTCCTGTTGATCATAAGTTAGATTTTATTTTGGAAAGTTTTAGTGCAAACTTAGTCTTATATTGTTTCTGTAGCATTGGGAATCCATCCCTGTGTTTGATCCTGCAACATAAGGCCAGCTCATAGTTTTTTTCTTAGTAATAGTTGTCGTGATGTATGCTTTGATTAAGTTATGCTTAAGTTAAGAAAGTTTTACGTTACATTCCTATAGCATAAGTAGAATTCCTTTCACACATTTATTTCTAGTAAATTGTGACTGTAACTGCTTCTTAGTGCACATACAGTGCCGCTCCATTTCAAGTATATGTTCCTTGATTTGACAAAGTAAATGAATGACCATAAGAATATGTTAGTCACCTGCTGGAATGTCCAATTCCCAAGTTAGGATTTTCCATGACTTTTATATCCTTTTATGGGCGTGATCATTTTTGGTGTCGTTGTTGGGGATAGTGTCAAGCTAAGAACCTGTCATAGTCATTGTTAGCAGTAGTTTAGTATGTTATTCAAGCATTTTCAAAATTCCTTCAAGTTACAATTCATTCTATTGCATGCTTAGAAGAAGAGACACTTTGGGAAGATTCATCCCTGACCTTCCATTCTTTGATCACAATCCTGAACTAGCTTATAATCTATTTGAGGAAGGAGGAGACCAAGATATCAATCCATTTGCTAAAAACCTACTTGTTGAATTACCATTTGACCCAGCTGATAAAGAGCCTGAAGAAAATCTATTTGCTTTGATACTCTGTCCAACAAATATGGCATGTAATCCACCTAACCGACCTTCTTCTTTTGAATTCCCCATCATTGCTTAGAAAGATAATAATAACCTTAAAAATATTCCTTCTTCATTACTTCCCAAGTTCTATGGACTAGTTACAAAGGACCCAGACACTTTCTTGTTTGAGTTTGACATCCTCTGTCGTAGCTATGATTACACTTCAAATGCTCACAGGCTGAAGTTGTTTCCTACCACTTTGAAGGAAGGAGCCCTTAGATGGTTTATGAGTTTGAGAAGGGGAGTTGTTGACAGTTGGGCAGCCATGCAAACAAAATTTCTTGAGAAATACAAGGAATATTGTAAGAGTGGTAGTAAGGGAGATGATATATTCAAAATTCAACAAAAGGAGGATGAAAGCCTGGAAGACTATATCTCAAGATTCTTGTTTTTCTTGAAAAAGAATTCAGACCATACTCTCAATGAAGAATCTTAAAAACTACTTTTTCTAAAGGGAATCAATGATACCTATATAGATGCCCTGGACCTGATATGAAGAGGAGATATAACCCAACTGCCTTGGGATGATATCAAGAAAATATGCCTCAACTAGTCTCGAGCAATTGTTAAGAAGGGTAGAGGTCATCAAGCCACAGTGGGAAAGTCTACTATTAGTGGAGTTTCATGGATGGAGATCAAAAATTTGCTCTCTGATTTCAATCAGGATATCATAAACAACATGGCTACACAGTTGGATACTATGCAAGGTCAGAAGAAACATGAGGAAGCTGAAGAAATCTTGGCTGAATTCTGTCCACATTGTAGATAGAAGAAACGAGACTGTAGATGTAAGATGGTGACTAACTTGGAGGCTAAACAGTTACCTACTAAATTTAAGATGGTAGAGAGTGATGATGACCAAGTATTCTTCATTGCACAAAAGCGACCATGGGCTCAAAGACAAGGTATGCCTCAAGACCCTTTGACTTTTGGTAATCCTTATTCTAATTACAATAACCAATGGCAACCTACCTATGGCCCATCACCACCTTGGAATACTTCTCAATCACACTAGCCTAACTATCAGAGTCCTCAATGGCAATCTCCTCAAGGAGGTTGGCAGCAACCACAAGGACAATGGACTCCACCCCAAGATAACTGGCAGCAGAATCCTCAATAGAGATGTTCTCAGCAATGGCAAAACCAATCCCCTGGATCTCTGTAGTTTTAGCAGCCACAACCTTAGGCCCTCATGCCACCTCTAGCAGCACCTGCAGCAAATATTAGCCCTCCAAAAAAAATGCCTATGCTTGTTCAACCATTGCCAAATCCTAATAATAAGTAGCAGCAATAGCAACAACAACCTCTATATTTTGCAGAAGCTAATCAGTATCTAGCTTATGCCTTGGATGTTCATGACATCCATCTCAAGTCAGGAACCACTCTTCCTGCTCCACAACCGCCTGTAATAACAGAGATTCCAAACTCTGTCTCTAATTAACCTACTGCTGCTGCAGAACATATACCTGTATCAGATACTATCTCTAAGGAGCTTGGCCTGTAGCATCAGGCCAAACCGCCTTTTCCTCAGAGATTGCAAATTACTACATCTAAGTCTATGGAAGAGCCTATATTTGATATTTTGGATCAGCTAAAGAATGTACACATTCAAATACCCCTTTTTCAAGCCATTAAAGATGTCCCAATTTATAGAAAAGTCATTAAGGAGGCCAGTTTAAAGAAACCAGGAAAACAGAAAAAGGATCCCCAAACTATCCATGTTCTAGGACAGTTGGCAGATATTATGTTAGGGAAAGTAGTCATTCCAAAATATACTGATCCTGGGAGTCCTGTGGTACAAATAAATATTAATGGCCAGATAGTAAAGAATATTTTGATTGACCTTGGTGCAACTATCAATGTAATGACCAAGAATACAATGGAGTATTTGAATATCTTAAACATTTATTCTACACCTATTATCCTCTAGTTTGTTGATAGTTCCACAGTAAAGCCTGATGGAATGGTAGAAGATGTTATTGTCATCCTTGAGTCTTGGGAATACCCAACAGATTTCACCATATTGTCCACTAAGGAAAATTTGGGAGGATATCCTATCATCCTAGGTAGACCATGGTTAGCCATAGCTAATTCTTTTATAGGATGTTGTTTAGGAGACATGACAATTTCTAATGGTCAATCAAGAAAGAAATTGACTTTATACCCACCTGCTCAACCTCAGCGAGACTTGTTTCAACCAATTTGGCTAGATTTAGGAGAGGAAACTAAAGAAGTCAATTCATTGGCTCAACTAATGATGCTGCAAACTAATCTATTTTCATAGCTTCAAAGTGAGGATGACCTGCTTTTACACATTTTGCAGTCCAACCCTAGTCCAAGTAGCCCATCTGTTGCAGATAGCTGCCATCAGTAGTGTTTCCTGCAACAACTGAATTCTGAGAACCTATCACCTAAATCTCCTATAGTTTATTATAATTTTCTTCCATATGAAATCCAGACACCACCTTTATCAGCAGCCTCCATGAATGATCTTATCAAGCAAGTAGAAGTGTTTCCAAGCCGCTGTCTGAATATCAATAATAAGTTGTCTCAATCTCAACAAGCTTCCCTAGTCACAATGTTGCAAGAACAA
>VDFB02256132.1:181176703-181221349 GCA_007258455.2 Sequoia sempervirens | reverse complement strand
TCAACACGTGGAATTTGTATGAACTTGATATCAAGAAAGTATTTCTTAAAATCATCCACCATCTTTTTGTAAGATATCAACTTGTCATCCTTAGTGTGATATTCATCATTGATTTGATTTATAACAAGTTGTGAATCACAAAAAACTTGAAGCTCTGTGATTTTCCAAATTCTAATCCTTCCATCCGGCTTTGAAATAGGTACGATATTGGAGATCCATTCTGGATAGTCAATAGACCGAATGAATCCAACATCCAAAAGTTTCCTTAACTCTTCTTTAACTAATAATTCAACATGTGGATGCATTTTTCTGAGTTTTTTCTTCACAAGTTTTGCCCATATTTTTATAGATAAATGATGCATTATCAGATTAGGATCTAACCCTGGAATATCAGCATATGACCAAGCAAAGTTGATTTGATTCTCCTTCAAGAACTCTATGAATTTTAGTACTTCTTCTACTATTAATGATGCTGCAAGTTGCAATATTTTTTGGCTGCTCTGTTGTACCTATGTTGATTGATTTTGTTGGCTCAATCAAAACATAAGATCTTCCTTGATAATGTTTGGGAAGAGTGTCAAGTTTCTCATCCTTTAGTGCCTCAAAAAGGTTTTCACCGTCGGATTCGCTCTTTATTTTTCTCTTGTTGTGATCTACGACTGCCATTTTTTGGTTTTCACCGATAGATCTATCTTTTATTTCATTTATTTTGCAGCTAAGAGACTTGACACCCTCCCTATCAAAATATTGAGTATGAGATTCTTTGATGGAACAATTGTTTTCTTGATTAGATGAACAAAGGAAATTTACAATATCCTCATCATCATGGAATGTAGGGATATGGATAGGTGCATCGTTGTCCCAATCAATAAGTTCTGGATAGACTAAAGGTATGGGATCATTAGGTTGGACAAAGTCTTGAGCTATCAAAGTCATGACATGGTTGTCATTTTCATGATGGACAAGGTCTATGATGGTATTCTCATGTTGATTATCAATCTCGTTAAAATTTGAATCATCCTCACTTGAGTCATCGTCATATCGTGGTTCAAATTCAAATGATTTTGTTCCCGAGCTTTCTCCTTGTATGAGAATAGGTGCATATTTTCGTACGGTATCAACTTGTTTGACTCTCCAAAATTCATCGTTATAGATGGTGTCCCATTCATATTCATTAGAATCAGTGTCTGAACTGTTCTGCAATTGGAAAACTGATCCATAATTTTTTTGTAGAGTGACATCTGAAATTGATTCTCCTTCATGAGTTTGTTGTGCTTGTTGTGAAGTTGACTCTTCTGTATCCTTACCATATCCAAGTCTTGTTTTATCTTTTGGATGTATTGAAATAGGTTGAATTGGCTCAATGATTCCTTCTTTTCTTTTTCCTATAGGACCATTTCCTTCATAGCCCATTCTTTGCATGATAGTATACCCTTTGCCATATTGGTCGGTAGGTAACTTGATGTGCAAGAGAGATTCATCTTCATCTTTGTATAGCCAGCTTAGGATGTCCCTATCTTCGGCTTCTTCCTCAGTGGTGTTAGCTTTAATGAATTGTCCATCAAACTTTGTGATTGGCACAGAAGCTTGGGATGTAGAGGTTGTTGCGATCTTTTGATTTGATAGGGTTGGCTGACCATATGACCTCGGAGAAGGAGGTAAGCTAGAAAGGGATAGTGAATATTTGCCTACTCCTTTGTCTTTTAAATGTAGCTTGGTGTCAAGATTCTTTGTCAATTCTTGCAATTGACCTTGTAGATTAGAAGAAGAAGCAGTAAGAGCCTCCCTATTGTGCGGCACAAAGGCATCTTGAGTTGCTTGGAGATTTGAACAAGTTTGGGTGCTATTGTAGTCAACTTGTATAGTTACTTCTTGCCCATCATATGGAAACTTGAGGCATTGATGGTACATTGATGGTACTGCTTGCATATCATGAATCCATGGATGACCCAAAAGTATGTTATAGGAAAGATCACGATCTAGAACCTGACAAAAGGTATTTTTCACAATAGGTCCCACTCTAATAGGTAGCATTATTAGTCCTTTAGAAGCTCTTTCTTCATCATCATATGCCTTCATAGTTATTTTTCTTCATGGATCAATGGAATTTTCTGATATTCCTAAGGCATGTATAAGCTTTAAGGTACAAATGTTTAAACCGGCTCCTCCATCTATCACAACAGGTCTGATTCGGTGTTTATGGATCATGACTTCAAGATAAAGTGATAAATTATGCGGATGTGTTATGGAGGCATCATCTTTTTTAGAGAATGAAAGACAAGTGGGGGAAGACAAATGTCCCACCATGGCTTGAAATTTTTCTACATCCAGATCTGTGTCGACGGTTGTGTTTACAAGAGCTTCTTGTAAAATATTCTTGTGCACGAGAGATATTTTGAGAAGTTCAAGGATGGAGATTTGAGCTGATGTTTTTCTCAATTGATCAACTAGATTATAATGATTTGGAGGAGGAATAGCTGCCTTAGATGAACTTCCTTTTAAGACAACTTTTGCTTGTCCTCTTGTAGTCACATTAACCTGTTGATATTCTTGTTTTTCCTTGATTTTGATAACATTAACCTGTTGATCATCTGCATAGATGTGGCGGATTATGTTGTCTTCAACATTATTTATACTTTTCACTTTGGTATCTTATGTTTCCCCCTTTTTATAGTTTGGTAAAGGATCTTTCAATGCTTGATGATCGTCATTGGTATGATGTCCTTCAATTTTGATGGTGGCATTGTCAATTAAATCTTGTACTAGATTTTGCAAGGCTTGATAGTTATTTGTTCTATGACCTTTACATTGATGATAATTACAATAATACGAGTCATTCCATGATGGTGGTTTGACTCATGGCTCATATTCTCTTTGTGGTGGTAAGGTGATAACCTTATTATTGAGAAGCTCCTTGAGAGAAAACTCAAGAGATTGACCCAAAGTGGTAAAATTCTATCGATTTGAAAAGAATGGAGGTCTTGGTAGATTTGATGTTTGGGTATTGCCAAGATTGTTATTGATATTAACATGATTATCCTTGTTGTTTTGATTGGTCATGCTTTCTTGATTGGAGTTTTGTCCTTGTTGATTATTGTTTCCTTGTTGGTTGGTATTTCCTTGTTGGTTGTTTCGTGGAGCACTTGATAGGTTGAAGATAGATGGTCTTGTTCGTAGATTGTTTGCATCCACTATACCATCATTGATGACATTTTTATTTATGTTCAAAAACCTTGTTTTATCATTATTGTTATGGTTGAATGAACTTGGATTATCAAGTTTTATTACTCCTCTTTTGACCAAGGCCCCTTCAATGGTGATTGCATTTTCAATCAATTTTTCAAAGTTATGAGGACAATGAAGATTAAGCCTGTAGCTTAATTCTTGATCTAGGCTATTGATGAAGATATCCATCTTTTCTTTTTCAGGAATAGGATGGGAATAACATGCAAACAATCTTCTCCATCTTTGCAAAAACGTAGTGAAAGATTCCCCTACTTTTTGTTTCACTTTACAAAGATCAAGCATGGTTATCTGGTGTTGGATGTTGTAGGTGTATTGTGATATAAACTGATTTATTAACTCCTCAAAGGTTTTGATGGGGGGAGTGATTTTGGAAAGCCACTCCATGGATTGTCCACCCAGACTTCGTGGAAACAATCGCATTAAGTAGGTATCTTCATAAGCGAATTCTAGACTCATATTTCAGAAATCCCTCACATGTTCAATGGGGTCAGTTTTCCCATTGTACCTATCAAATTTAGGGATTTCACAATGTTTTGGAAAAGGGATCATTTGAAGACTCCTATCAAATGGATAAGGAGATATGTCATCCAAAACATACTTCTTTGTTGCACCCCCTTGCATTTCCTTTATTTGCCCTTGTAATTCTTTTATCTGTTGAGTAAGGGCACTAAAATCATTGGGAGGAGTTTCAGGATTATCTTTAATCCCTTCTATATCAAAATTGGCAGGTAACTTAGCTCCTTGATTAGCTAATGAAAGAAAATATCTTTCTTTGTTTCGTTCTAAAATCCTTCCCATAAAAGTATGGAATTGGGGATCATGCTCTGCTTCTTGAAGTTTTTCTTCTGTTATCTCTTCAATATCAAATGGATTCTCTTCCTTCTCACTATTATCACCCATTTTTCTTGTGGTACTTTCTCTTTCATCTTTTTCTATGTGCTTTCGAGATCTCGTGACAACAGGCATAAGCTTTTCCCCAAATTCTACTAACTTTTGATCAAAAGAATGAAATAGTGCAATTTTAGATGGATATGAAAGTCAAAATAGAATGAAGATTCTATGACTTAAAAGATTTCTAGTCTTTAGCTCATGTTTTTCCTTGATTGAAAGGATGAAAATCCTGTTGGCGGGAATTTAAGCAAAAGATCAAGAAAAAATGATTTTGCACTTTATAAAGTTTGATCGTAGCTTCAGAAAAAGATGGATTTATGATAAATGCTAATGTGATTGAGTTCTCTATTACGGAAATTGATTTGGACGAGTAGAATATTCAACTGCAGGTTGGGGAATATAAGAAGAACGAATACGCTGACTGTGGTTGTGCCTTTTAGAAATGGCTCTTCTTTGAAAGAAAGCTTGTGAGTATAATGGTTCTACAGCATAATCATCAGTGAAACCTCTAACACAGTCATGATATCGATGGATAAAGGTTCTATGTTTAAGTAAAACCTTTCGACTTTGGTACAAGAATCGTCTTTTCTTCAATAGTTTCTTGTAGCTAAGTGGTTTCTTTGGATTTTTGATTCATTTGAGAATGGATTTCTTAACAAAGGTTGTGGATTTCCAATCTCTTAACATGAGAGTAATCAATGTAATTGTGAGTTTTGGATGATCTTTACTGAATTAATGTTTTGAAAACACATCAAGCAAGTTGTAGAATAGTTGTTTTTGAAGTCCTATACTAAACATCAAGTGTATGATCAAAATGTTTTTCAAAAATTGTTTTCATAGGTTTTACACATGATAGATAGTTCAAATAGACTCACTCTTAGTACTCAGGTAGGTCACCATAATAACCAACAACCCACATCTTAGAACTGCGTCAACTCACACAGTCGTGTCACCCCCGAAGGGGCGCCCATGTTTTTGTCTTTTCCAGGCACGTACTCAGAGTGACGAAAGTGGATACTGGATCCCCTGAGCAAACGGTCCTTGGTAGTTATATGGTGAGTATCTTGGGGGTAGATTCTTCCCTCCCCTGCACTGTGATTATTATGATGTTCAGAAACTGACTTCAGCTGGATACTACACTAAGTTCGTAGTAAGGGTTTCCGTTCGGTGTGGCAATAATAAACTCCCTTAGGAGACCTCCCAACCTTTAGAACAAAGGCTTTGAGGATGGTTATCTTGCACACTATCGTCAAATGATATTTTCATCAACCATCTACATTTGATTAAAGTGGGTTGGAAAACTTGGCTTTAGTTGTTCCCACTTAGGTTGTTCCCATAGGGTGAGTACTTTTTCCCACTACGGCAGGTCTTCTAAAAGGTTTTAACAAAGCTTAAAATTGCATGAAATAGAATAGATGAGTCTGGCATTTTGATCACCCAATTAAGGGGAGAGCATAGGCCTATCACTGTTTAATCATAGCAAGCAAGAGTTCAATTTTAAGCCTAAATAAACAGTTTTCTATGCTAGGTGAAGATATTGCTTCACAAAGACATGGAGTTCTTTTTAGTCCAAAATAGAAAATGAGGTGACTATCCTAGGATTGCTTCATTTTTGAATTAAGTGACTATCCTAGGATTGATTCATTCCAATTAAATGACTATCCTAGGATTGATTCATTCCAATTAAGTGACTATCCTAGGATTGGTTCATTTTTTTAAAGCTCTTACTGGCTGCGATCACATCGGATCCAGTCAAATTTTACTTAAGTCATAGATTACAGTTGCAGACTTACAAATTCTATGCCAAGATAGAAAAATGCGCTAAAACAGACATCAAGAGCACTAAAACAGAAATGCTCTATGAAAATAGTAAAGAGCGCTATAGAATCAATAAAGGGTGCTATAAGACCATTAAAGGGCGCTATAGAATCAATAAAGGGCATTGTGGAAACTTTAAAGGGCGCTGTAGAATATTTAAAGGGCGCTATAGAATCTTTAACGGGTGTTGTAGAATGCTTAAAGGGTGCTGTAATAGAGTTAAAGAGCGCTAAACTGGGTGTGATCTGCGCTGAAGCGTGTTTAATGCGCTAATATGCTCTTCCAGCCGTAACCTGTTAGAAAAATCTATGAAAACATGTTAAAATTGGGGCAAGAGCCCCATGGTGGGCACCAAAAATGTGTGGGAAATGTTAGTATCAAAATAAGATAACAAAAACACACCAATGCAACATTAAACTAAAGAAAGATAAATAGAATGAAATCAAAGAAATCAAACAGAGCTTCTTCAGAATCGTTCCATTTTCCTCTATCTCTAGTGATTTGCTTGAAACTACTGCTCTCAGATTGTATATGCAAAGCTTCTCAAAATGACAACCTGCGGAATGAGTATGCAAAGGAAGAATATTTCTCTATCCTATATGCTGGTGGAGTGAAATGTTGGTTTGTGAATATGCACAGGGGCTGTAGATTATACACAGGGGCTGTGGATTATGAATGCTTTTGAAGCTATGATATGAGGATGATAGGCCATGATATGGATTGCTAATATGCTAAGCTATGCTATGCTATGATTCTAGAGGCTATGGATGTTGGAAGGCTGATTGACTATAGTTTTCTTGTATGCAAGCTTCTCTTTTTTTTCAAAGACCCGACAATCCTTTTTATAGATTTTTACAGGCAAGAGCCTAGTTGGCAAAGATCAATGGCTATGAGATTGTCTGGTAACTTTGAATGGTGAGAGATGGAGAGGTTGAGAGGAAGATGGAAGATGTTGGGAGGTTGGAGAGAAGAATGGAGGTTTGTCTTCAACCCACGGGAACAACTTTGCTTAGAAACAGAGAAATTTATTGATTTTCTGTTTTGAAGTTATTTCATGTTTGTTGGAGATAATCCAAATTAAATAAATAAATTTATTTAATTATATGTGAGTTTGAGGATTTAAAATATTTTTGAAATATTTGATGTGAATGGACATTAGAAGTTTTAATTAAATATTTGGAATATTTAATTGCGAATAGACTTTAGAAGAATTAATTAAATATTTGGAATATTTAATTGTGAATGAAATTTAGAAGAATTTTAGAAGAGAAGAATATTTAATCTTTATTTGAATAAAATATTCAAGCCAAGATTATATGTTAATTAATATAAATAAATCATAATGTTTATTTAATTAATTTAAGAAATGGATAAGAAAGGTGATTAAATAAACTTATTTATTTAATCGAAATGAAAGAATGAACAATATAAATAAATTGCTTAGATTTATTTGTATGCAGATTGAATTCAGAGATTTAATTAAATATTAATTACCAAACTATTGTGATGTGACCATTTTTAGGTGTATACATTTAGCATAAAGCAAAAGGAAAGCAGTGAGAAGATTGGGGAGCCATTGATAAAGTTTTAAAGTAGATAATCCAATGGACTGAAAATCACCACATAAATACTTTCATCAAAATTTAGGATCAGAGATGAAGTGATCAAGTGTATAGGAAAATTTTCCCTCTAACAAAAATTGGTCTTGTGTACTACGTCGATATTAATGAAAGCACAAATTAGGTTGGTGATACATGTTGATTGACAGATCACAACACTTGAGCTGGTATCATTTTTTTCTATGAGCAAGTTGCTAAGGACATAAAAAAGAAGGCTCATATCACCATAGATGAAGTTTTAAGTGCTTTAAAAGCAATGACTTAAATTCAATATTGAGCTATAATTTATCAACTTGCTCGTGTAAGGAGATTTTGAGTCATTAATCCTGTATGCTTCAAATTTCCTATTTAATGCAGATTACTTGATTGATCTTCCTTGTCATAATTCATTTTGCAATGAATGAGGGTTGAAGGCTAATAAAGAAGTGTGTGGGAATTGAATTCTCTTGAGAAGTGTGTAGACATTCTAGGAAAGTAGGTTTGTCATGATGATTCGAGAGTCTGAGGGGCTAAGTTTATTTAAGCCTGAGGAAGGTCTTGAGAATGAAAGTGGAATACATGGAGCTCCTGATACGCCAAAAGGAAGAGTAAGATTTGAGAAATTCATGGAGTATATTACCAAGGAAAATTACCATTCAAGAGAGCAAATAGTTTTAGAAGAATTAGTCAAACATAGAGAGAAGAGGATGGTGAAATATAAAAAGAACGCAAGGATAGAGAGTGAGCATTGTAAGGCTTATCCAAAGGAATGCAATTCTCTATGTGAAGTTTCTAATAACCCTTCAGACAGTGAGGATGACATTGAATCAGAGGGTGATTATTATCCCCTCTCCTTGGTACTATCGAGGGATCCTGACGAAGAGGTGGTGATAGTTTCTCCAGTCCCACCATGAGAAAAACATGGGCGAATATCCTCTGAGGTTGATGACTCAGAGTGATGATTGCACCCTATTTTTGTTTTTGATGAAACCATTCCCTTTTTGTTAAGATTATCCTATGCAACACTCATGTGATTTCTTGTTTCATGTGCTAAAGTGCAATGTTTTCGGGCTGGTATGTAGGAGAAGTGCTAGACTAGCTAACCTTGGTGGCGCGTATATTGTATCTGGATGATATAAAAGTTTGTGCTAGAGCTGCTATTGGAGAATCTTCTTTGGTCAACAAAGATGAGGATTCAACATGGTTACAACAAACTCTGCCTTTCAAGGAGTTGGTGTGTCTTCATTCAGGGAATATGGAATGCGGTCTTTTACTCTTCCATTTTCTTCAAATGATTGCATACTAACAAACTAAGAATATCTTGATTTCTGGTGTGAATGAAATGAAATGTAAATGTAATTAAGCCTGATGCTTGTTGCTCCCTTATTCTATAAAAGGGATTTTAGGGCTTATTACAGAGGTCATATTCTAAAGTCTTAATAGGGTTCTAGGTAAAAGTTAGGTTCAAAAAAGGCACTTAGAATAGAATGCTGAAGTAGGCCAATAGTTTGTCTTGGATAAGAAGTCATGTATGTAACGATCTTAAATGAGTTTTACAAAAAATATTGATATCGAAACAAATATCAGTCAAGAAGCTGATACTCTCCTATGTATGTTCATTATATTGTTATGAATGGGAAATACTACTAGTGTTATCATTTGTCTTCAAATATTTCATTTGAATTTATTACTCTATTTTTAGCTCTAATTCAAGGAATTAATTAAAATGCTTGGATAGGGTTATAAACTTTGTAAGGAATGGCTTAGGATTTCTAAGTAAATTTTTCTTACACAGTGAGTTTTTCGTAAACAAAAAGCAATACGAAAATAGTTTGTTTCTCCCTTAAATGAGTAATTTGTAAATTACTGATCCTCTTGTGTACTTGACTCCATTGCTCCAATTAATGAGACACTGGTCATTTTGTCATAAAATATTGCATAAGATGAAAAAATTGTGTTCCTAGCCCTAGACTTATGAGAAGACAATACTCAAATTGAAAAATCTCTCCAAGGGTAGTAGAAGTGGAATTAACCCCAATTCCTAGCAAATAGTTAATCCTTCATTTGAAAATCTGCCAAATCTTTAGTAAAATTAATTTTATTTGCCATAAATAAGAATTAATCTATGTATAAATGTGTCACTAATTGATTATATTGCACAAAAACTCAATTGGGATTACCCTCCTAGGTTTCATAGAGCCTGAAGTGAAGGAGTATAGACTTTAAAATCCTATGCTCGTTGTGTTGGCCACTAACCTAATAGTTCTTCATTATAGGAGTTGGCTACTTCTTAGAGGATTGTTTAGTTCTACTGGAAAAAATCACCAACACAATGATCCTTCCATTAATTTTCATTGTTCTTTTGCAGTGAAGTATGTTTTAATTCTAGCTTTGGTTTAATGAATCTGTTAAATACCTTGATTAAAGCATGAATTCATATAAATGTTTAGTGGATCTTATGTGTATTCATAGAGTCTGAGTATGTGATGTGTGAATTGTAATGCAATTTCACATAGATCATGATAGTTTGGAATTAAAATTGCCTCCTAGTTTAGTTTATCATGTTTTGACTCCTTGCCCTAAGATAAGACACTAATCTAAAGGTGTTGAATGAATTTCTTATGGTTCTAGTGCTTCAACTAGGGAAAAAAAATTATAAACAAACTTTTAATCGATTACCTTTGTTGACTTTAGTATTGTGTGGTATTCTCAACTTTAGGTGTTTAATCTTATTAAGGAATTGCCCATTTCTTGAAGGATTTCATCTATTTAGCATTTCAGTGAGAATGTATCTATTTATTATGCAATGTGTGATATAATTTTACAGAAGGATTGCACGATACACATTGTGGGATCACCCTCCAAGGTTTTGTAGAGCCCAAATTGCATGATGGAAGCATTTTAGCTTCCTCTCGTTTGTTGGGAAATCATCTCCTAAGTATTCAAGAATTGAATCTCACATATTCATAAATTCTTGGTGAGATCTCTTTGTTTTTTGAAAAAAACACCAACAATCCCCTTTGTTACCTCACTGATACATAATTCCAAGTCAAAAATGTTTACCCCTTTAAAAGAAATTTATAAAAAGAAAAACTTCAACAAAATTGATATCGAATGATATTTCATTGCTTTACATTTGGACGATCGAGGAAAGAAGTAAAATGAACTTGAATCTTACAAAAAAAAAGCTTGAGGTGATCATCTTTCTATTGTCTAGCTAAAATATTACACACTATGGCATATTTTAAGGTAAGGAAATTGAAACACCAAATAGCTAGCAAAGCGTGGTCGTGATTAGGCTATGGAGTTGCTTATGTCAGATTAGACATGTCGCTGCATAGATTTGAATCAATAAATGTATTTGGACTTGGCGAAGGATCCTTGCTTATGTCAGATTAGATGTGTCGCTGGGTAGATTTAAATCAATAAATCTATTTGTACTTGGCGAAGGATCCCTCCAACTAATTTCCTTCTGTCTTTAAAGAAGTTAGTGAACTTTCATGATTGTACGCTCAAATGCATATCCGAAGTAGCTTCGGTGTAACTACGTCGACTGTTAAAAGTAAGGAATGTATAGATTGAAGTGGTAATAATGGAGGTGATTCGTAGTGTATGACTACCAAGCAGCCATATCCATGACCATGCTTTAATTGGAAACTTTCTACGATATTATTTGGACTTGAGTGGAAGGAAGCTTTTGAGGAATTTGGCAGCCAATAATTTCCTTCATGAGCCATGGGTGAAACATGCCCATGAGGCCATTTAAAACTATGACTAAAATAATACTGCTAGAGCATGTGGCATTCATTGACCACTGATAACTTAAAAGAATAATATGGAACTACTTACATGCTTGGAGCAGTCCATGGAAGGCATTTCTATTACAAACTTTATTCCTTTTTCTAAAATTTGTGGTTCATGACCCAAATCTTCTTTCCGCTAATTAGCTTATATGGTTGGAGGAATTGAAGCGAGCCCTAGTCTTCCTGCAATCCTCTTCATTTTGTAAATTTTTGTACCTTCAATGAAGGATGGTTTCTCTAGTTAATATAATGAGAGCTATATTTTTTTTATAGCAACGCGTTAAAAGGTGTGATTCTTAAAAGATTGTTTTGAAAACTGTTTGTTTATGTTTATATATATGGGTGTTTATATATATATAATTTTAAAACTAATTTTTAAAATTCAATATGAATAATAGAAAATTTATATTAATAATTTTGTATTTATATTATAATTATGATGAGTGATATTTAATAATTGAGTCAAAGAATCTTATGTGAAGATCATGTACATAATTATAGTGAGAGACATTCTTTAATGGCATCAAAGAGTCCAATGTAGTGACCATGTAAATAAAAATTAAAACATGCCCAATCTATATATAAGAATATTAAAATCATTAAATAACTCTTAAGTAAATAAAATAATTATTTAAGTTAATAAGTAGAATAAAATAACTCTAAAATTTTAAAAAAAAAGTTCTTCCAATAAAAATAGTAAGTGTAAATAAAATAAAAATCACACCTCTAATATTCTATAATAGCACCACAAAGTTCAATAATAAAGTTATAATAAAAATCCTCTCTAAATTATCCTTTTTTCAATAATTTAAAGTTATACCTTTTTAATATTTTTTTAGTTATAATAAAGTTATAATGAAAATCCTCTTTAAATTATCAAAATATTTAAAAAGATATAATTTAAAAAGGATTTTCATTATAAATTTATTATAACTAAAAAAAATATAAAATGATATAACTTTAAATTATAAAAAAGAGGATGATATAAACAATTTTTTTATTATAACTTTATTATCGAACTTTGTGGTGCTATTATAGAATATTAGAGGTGTAATTTTTATTTTATTTACACTTATGATTTTTATTGGAATATTTTTTTTTAATTTTAGAGTTGTTTCATTCTACTTTATTAACTTAAATAATTATTCTATTTAGTTAAGAGTAATTTTTAATAATTTAAAAGCCAATGGATCCATGCCTCCCCTTCACTAGGGCCTAATTCTATGCCTCTATAATTATGCCTCGACCATCACTCCCCTTCCGAGCCCTTCTTCTAGTAATAACCCAAATGGTAACATTGTGCTTGAGAATCAACCGAAACCCCACTCCTTTCCTTCTCAAGTCGATTCTCATGGTGAGGATACTTACTCTGCTAAACCTCCCCCCAAAAAACCCCCTGTTGTGCCCATTATTTTGAAACAATCCTATATTAAAGGTATCCTACCTAAGGGGATCTTGTCACCCAGAATGTGAAAGGTATAGAGAATAGCTCTAACCCTCTGAGCATCTCCTTGGGAGCTAAGAGAAAGGATCTTGATAGTGCTAAACCCAAAACTACCAAAAAGTTACTATTGAGATTAGAGATGAGGATGAACAAGAAAAAATAGATTACTCTAGCAATGAGAAGGGTGATAGAAGGTTAACAAGACTCGTGAGACAATTGACCAAGGCCAAAAAAAAGAGCTTTGAAGAACTTGATTATGACCCTAAAGAAGAGGCTCCAACCACTACTAATTTGAGCAAAAAGGAGCTATTTGCGGTTTTGGGTGAAGATCTCTCTAAGGACTTTGCTAGTATTGAAGAGGATGAAGATTTCAAAGGCGCTGACCAATAGGTGGTTGAAGACTCTGAGGAAAATCGTGATGAAAGGGCTAAGGAAACTGAACAGGAAATTGAGGAAGTGGTTATGAAAGTTACGAAAGATTTGGAAGAGCAGGCCATGATGGGCATGGAAGATGATGTGTAGGGGAAAGATAGGCTCTTACATTTTTATCTCACTCAATTTTCGGAGCTACAAGATAAAGTGAACAACATGGAAATGGCTTTCAATAAGTTAACATTTGTAACTCTAGGCATCATGCACAAGGCTATTGTTGGTACTATGAATGGTGCAACTAAGGTTAGGAAATACCGTAGGTAGATGAAATCATCTCAAGCTGAGGAGATGCATTTGGATGAGAGAATAATCAGGGCAATGGAACAGTGTAGCAAGGAGATGAAGCAGTTGATTGAGGAATGGAACTTCATTTGTAGTCTAAGAGAGTACTTTGGGTCCTTTTTGTCTTTTTTTTTTGTTGTTGGGAAATATAAATTTTTGTTCCTACGTGCCATTGATTATGTAAGCCTTGGCTCTATTTTTTGGTCGATGAATTTTGGTTTGGTTAATGCTATTTCATTTCGATTAAGGTGGTTCTTCTATTGCAGGGTGTTAGTTTGGTTTTTTCCCCCACAATTTTTGTTTGGTAGTTATGTTGGCCTGTAGGCCTAGTTTTTTCTTTTGGTTGGATTCAGGGGCCCTCCCCCCTGCTTCTATTATCAAAAAAATATTAATTAATTAATTAATTAACTTACAAAAGAATATCCAAATACATTAGATTATAAAGCCATTTTATCTAATACATTTTTTTTCTCTTTTTTTGGGAGCAAAAAGAAAATTCATATTAAAAGAGTTTAAAATAGATTTTAAAAAAAATCATATACCAATTCAATCGTCAATAAAGTTAGAAGAGGAAAAATCTAAGAGAGTTTTCCACTACTACAATATCCCAAAGAATGAAAACCTTCTATATTTTTTCTTAAAAAAAACCTACCAATATATTAAAATAACAAGCAATAATACTTAAGATTGATCATAATGGAGTAGCTAAGGAAATTACTAAAATTTATTTGAAGGCTACTTGAATAAATGATATTCCAATTACAATCAACCTTAGAGGCCCATTTGTCCAAGCAATTGATAATGACATTACATTCTCTAGGAACATGATCAAAGTAAATGCCTTCAAAATTTGGGGTTTGATGAAGAATTTGTTTAATATGAGATTCCAACTTTAGGACTCGTGCAACTTAATTTTATTAAAAATAGAAATTAGGATCATGAAATTTGTTTCAAAAATACCATTCTTCCAATCTATCACATAGGATTTCTTAGCATCCACAAGAATTGTTGAAGTCTTTATTTGATTGTTAGTGTAGCATTACATATAAGAATTGAAGAAAAAATAAATAGTCATAACTATTAGGTCCAACCCCACTAATCTTACCAAAAATCAGGTTGTATCGTAAGGATCATTTGATATTAATTTTTAAAAAGTACAAGAAGGGGATGGGACCACTTACTAATATTTTTTACCTTCTTAAAATCTCTCAACCTAGAGTTAGACTAAATCTATGAAGTATTAGGAGAAAGGATTGAAAAGGTTCTATAGATAAGAATCAATAAGGGAGAGAAACTCTTTAAAAGATCATTTGGATTTGATAATTTTCTTGGCTAAATATTTAATATTGTACAAAAATTACATGACGAGACTTTGGAAACCTTCTAAAATATAATACTTCAAGGACACTCTAACTAGATCCTCCATGATTTAGGATATGTGCATGCAAGCTACTAGTTGTATTAAATATTTTTAGAGCAATACTCACAAGGTTGCTAGAATTTATTTTCTTAATATTTAAAAGGATTCATCTCATGGATAAATTTAATTCATCTTGTAATGTTTAGTTTGAAAATGTATTTACCGATAAGGGTGTGGTTTGGTGGTCAAGTCGCTCAGTTGTAGTGATTCCCACCAAGGTTCAAACCCTTGCTAGGACAAAGTGCTCATAGACCTTATTCCTTTGTTGGGCCATTACGCTCGTGGGTTTGGTAGTTTCTTGTACTTGGTTCATAACTTTGGTCAAAAGTGTGTACACCTAAAAAAAAGAGAGGTTAAAAATGTATTTTAAATGATGAATCAAATTAGTGATCCTAATTCTATCCTATAGAAAGATATGTAATCAAACTTGTACTAAACCTACTCTACACAATAAAAAATGAAATAAAACGAGAAAAGGTAGGTAGCAAAGAAATACTTGATAATTGAACCCTACACATAGTTACCATGTAATGTCATTACCAAGTCACATAAATTTCTTCTTACTTACCCAAATCTTTAAATGATAAACATTAGATTGTTGCACAATGAATTATATGTAGGATATTCATAAAATTTCTCTAGGCATTACATCATGGATCATGTGGAGTTATTTTGAAACTAAGAATTTCATTCATATAGAGAGAGGATGAATTATCAATTATATCTAGAAGAAAGGGATAGCTACATGTATTTAGAGACAAAGTAACTGCAAGTCATGTCCTTTGTAGAGAAGTGTGCATCTGGGTACTGTAAGAGTATAGTCAATATAAGAACATTTTGCATTTTTTTTCATATGTTAAGTATAGGCTTGAGGGGTGGAAGCTCACTCTTCCACAATTTTTTACCATTAGAGAACTTCTATAAATGTATAGTTTATTGTAATTGTGTGTGGACATAATGTATTTTTATTCATCTAATATAGTTAAAGAATACTCATTGTGACAATAGAAAGTGCGCCTTTTCCTTGCTTTATTAGGGAATCATTAATGATAAATTAAAATTAAGGTTGCCTTGATCTAGTGTTGTGATGTATTTTACACATCCACATTAGGTCTTCGGCCCTTTTTTAAGCTAAATAAACCTAAATTTTCCTTAATTTAATGTTGTAAAGTGTATTTATTTACACCTTCACATTAAATTTAGGGGGCTTGTAAACTAAGTGGACCTAATCTAGTGTTGTAATATGTTTTACACTTTCACATTGGATTTAGGGCCCTTTTTAGCTAAATTGATCTAATTTTTCCTTAATTTAATGTTGTAAAGTATATTTATTCACTTTTACATTGAATTTTGTGCCCTCTTTTATTTATGACCTTAATATCATCATTAATAGGCCCCCAAGACCCTATATTATGCATCCTGAGGCATATTTTAACCAAAATCCTGACATAGACCTCAAATAAACTTAATTTCTTCACTCCCCAACACTTTCTCTCTCCAAAAAGGCCCAGTGGGACCCATACACCACCTTGGGCATATAAGTCTCACCCAAGTCAAACCCATATTCAACAGATGGCATATGAGTCCCATTTGACCTATTTTTAGGGTTTTCAGTGAAAAATCAAGGTTTTAAATTCAAATTTCTTGAATGTCGGCTTGTGGGATCTAATAAACATGATATTAGATGGTTTGCCTATATCAAAAAGGTCTCAAATCATTATTTAACTAAGTATTCATGATATCAAGTCAAGCACTCAAGAGTTAAACATTCTAGGACTTTACAAGATCATCAAGAGAGCATTCAAGGGCATAATTCTTCATCAATTGTTGTAATAGTTCAAGATCCATCATCATATCAAGATCATCAAGCATCAAGAATGTTTTTGAGTTAGTGTTCTGATGTAGCATTTAAGATCCATTTGTAAGCATTTTTTTATATCCATATTCAAGATCTAGATCTTTATCCTTCATGCCCATTTCATGTTAACTTGCAAATTTACAAGAAATCATTCAAAGTATCATTGTTCATGTTTCATGTTTCATGTTCCATGTTTAATGTTTTATTTCCTTATTTCATTATCTCATCATTTGGTTTAATTACCTCAAAGGGGTTTAACCAAGGCAAACCCCTATTCGCTAACAATCAACAAGCTTCTTTCCTCTTTACATGTGTGATTGCAGATCTAGGTGTATTGGAGCATGAAGGATATTTGAAGATTAGGTTACAAGCTTGAAGGAAGTTGGAATTGTCTCCTCACTTGAAAGGTGATGAAAAGACTTCTAGAGGCTCGAAATCAAAGTTTTAGACCTAGAAACAAGGTGTGATAGATTGAGAAGAGATTGAAGACTTGATTAAGATCTTAACCCTTCAAAAAGGCCTAGTGGGACTAATACGCCACTTGTGGCATATGAGTCCCATTACAATGATTTTTTAAATTTTAGTGGCTTCAGATCATACATTACCAAATTCCTATTTTGTCTCCAAAGCCCTAGTTTGAGATTGATACGCCCAGATTGGCATATGAATCCTAGTCAACATCAAAATTAGTGTTTTCAGCATTTCCAGTCCTCATTTAGGCCTCTTCAAAGATTTAGGTACATTCCTATGATTTTAGAGCTTTATATTTTTATTTATATGCATTTATAGGTCATTTATTCAAGTTTCATGCATCACTAGGTTTGAACATTAGATCTTGCATTTCATTAGTCTTTCGAAGCCCTAGCTTGGTGGTGAATCCCTCATTTAACCTCAATTAGTCTTTAAATATATCCTAGTATACCCTATTGTGATATCTCTTGCCCCTTTCTTCATTGGATTGAGATATCCAGGGTTTCCTTCAATGTGGAGTATAGAAAGTTTGTTGTCTTAGGTCCTAAACCCTAATCATGACAATTTTTTATATTACATTTTGGTGAACCTAAATTTATAACATTTTATTTTCTGATTTGGAGTGCCTCATCATCCTAGATCTAGCTTGCATTAACTTTACCTTAGGGTTTGCATTAGTTAATGGACATCTAGGGTTTCTAATTCTTGCATTAGTGAAAGTGCATATAGGTTAAATTTTTGCATCTTAAATCATTGAAAAGCATCTGAAAACTACATTTACATTTATTCTATAGATCATACAAACCAAGAAGCATAAAAATCACTATTTTTTTTTGAAAATTGTGCAAAAAACCCTTACTGGGACTCATACGCCTCTCTAGGAGATTTAGTCCTAGTGCACATATGAAACTACCTAAATTACAACATTTAAAACCTTATTTCTACACTTCTATTTATTTTCATTAGTTAGATGTTTCAGTTAGTTGAGTTTTTGTTACATGCATTTCACTAAATCTAACTTAAATTGGTTCATTTCATGCATTTCTTAATTCAAAATTTGCATTTACAACATTTCATTTTCAAATTGTGGCATCTAGTGTAATTTGTAAATTACCTTGTTTGAAATCTGAAAATTGCATTTACATATTTCATTCTAGTTCTTTTGAAGTCTCTTTCCATTTTAACTTTGCATAGATTACTTTTCACAAATGTTAGTATCTGTCTTTTCCTAGTTTTCAAAGAAAAAGTTTTTCAATAAGCATTTTAGTCATTCATTCAATGCATTTCCTAGTTGTGAGAGTCTCTTAGTGCAAGAGAGTGAAAATGTTAATGATTTCCTTAAACCTACAACCCCTCTTATCTCTCCTACTTGTGGGAATGATATGATAGAAGAGGATACAAGCATGGACATTCATGACAATCATAGTTGTTCTTTTCCTAATACCTCTCCTTTTAGTGACAAAGGTATCTTGGCACAAGAAGATACAATCATTGAGAATCATGAAGATCTTATTTGTCCTCCTCCTTGTCTCCTTTGGGAAGATATTTTAGCACAAGAGAATGACATGATAGACACATTTTTAAACATCACCTTACCTAATTTCCATTCACCCTTTGTGAGAATGATTTAGTGGACGAGGATGAGATTGTAAATGATGAGGATATGTTTGTGATAGATGATCAAATCTTTAAGGTCTATAACAACCCTCTTTATGAACCTTCTCCTACCTATCCTGTTTTGAAAGAAATTAGGAAAAAAAGGAATGAAATCATAAATAATCATGAAAATCATACTTTTCATTCTCCTAGTATCTCTCCTAGTTGTGAAGAAGATACTTTGATCGATGAAATTCATGAGAATCTTAGTTGTCCCTCTTCACCTAGGGAAACCCTTATTGAGCAAGACAATTCAACCATTTATCATTCCCCTATTTGCAATGAAGGAATTTTGGAATAACCAATCCTTGAATTTCAAGAAAATTTGGGGTGTACAGTTATCCTAACAACTCTCCTCCTAGGGCAAATACCATGGTGTAGGAAAATGACAACAATAGTAAGGTGGCTTCCTTAGGTGATGGTAAAAAGGTGATTCTAGATTACCCTTTATTAGAAATACATCAAACCAAGACCATTGAGGTTATGAATGTGCAAGTGTCCATTAGATCCCCCTTGACTATTGAATCTCTTGCATACCCTGTAGGACATCCTAAGAATCCTCTAATTCTTTACCCACCTTCCCAACGACCACAAACTCAAAACAAAATTGAACTTATCCTTTACCCACCTAAGAACAATATTTTGCAGCAGTCAAGTTCTAATACTATTGCTCATACATATAACACTAGAAGAAATAGAAAAACCACAACAAACACCTTAAAAATCCCTCCCATTTCATGACCCTATCTTTCGTGATCCTCCTCATTTTCCTTCACCAAGTGGAAAGGAGTACAATCTCATTCAACAACTTAAGAATACTCCTACGAAAATATCATTATGGGACCTTATTCAAGCCTCCCCTCATTATCATAACATGATTCAAAATGATTTACAAAAAATTCCTATCCCTTCTAATGCGCTACCGAATGGCATAGCAGCCATGATTCAAGAAATAAATGTTGACAATTTTTTCCACCAAAGTGAGCTCCTTCCTTTGAAAGTGCAAAAACAAAATGGTGCTTTCATGATAATAGCTGCCTATAATAGAACATGGATAAAGAAAATCCTCATTGACAGTGGCTTCACCCTCAATGTGTTTAGATTCACCATTTTGGATAGACTTGGCATGGATAAATAAAAAATTCAACTTGAGGGTATGTGCAGGATCATGATGGGCCAAAAAGTGGCGATGTGATAGGTTTTTGTAGGGTATGTGGTTGACAACTTTTTTTTAACCCAAAATTGATGAAATGAAAAGGGTTTTTAAAAGAGATTCTCAGCTTTCCACCAATATAAATTATGCTTTACTTTGAATTTCATAAATAATTATTATTTATTTTCTATTTGAATTACAACTAAAGTCCTGATTAATAGGCTGATTGAAAAACATATATAGCTTTCAAACGGTATAACATTTTTTGAATCCAAAACATGCATCACATTCTATGCTTCACATAATATAGGATTAAAAAAATAAGAAATGGATTTCATGAAGTTTTGACCAAGTTAAGATGGTTAGACATACAAAAAAAAAATATTTTTAAAAGTTGTAATAAAAAAATCATAATTAATTATTTACTTGGAAACAAATTAAAAAAAAAAATGCATCACATTGAGACATGAGTCCTCTACTTATATCTAAATATTATAAAAAAGTATTATCATTTTATTGTGGTTAGGGTGGTAAGACAGACACCTACTTATTTTTTCCCTAAAATTTAAGTACTACTGGATTGAAATTTCAAATTTTCACCCAATAGATTTAAAAATAAAAAATAAAACTAGTATTATAGAAACTACATTCAATTTTCTAAAAATTCTATTATTACATATTTTTGAAATAATATAGATAACTTATTCGGATTTTTACATCAAGTTGCCTAACTCTGATTTTTATGAATTTTTTGCCACTTAAGGGCCTTTTTTTTCCATGATGATCCTGCACATACCTTTGACTCTTTATCTACTAAGGGATTTGACAATGTAAGAAAATTATTGCTTGGTGTGATCACTTTTTCTATTACAGATGGAGAGGCAACATTAGAAACACTAATCCATGTTATTCCTCGTGATATTTCATATAATCTCCTTTTAGGCATACCGTGGATTCATGCAATGAATGGGGTTCCTTTTACTCTTCATCATGTAACGAAGTATGTCTACAACAAAAAATTATACACACTCAAAGTTGACCCCAAACCAAATAGTTATTTAAACTTTGAGAAAAAGGAAAATCCTTTGAAAACATTGTCACCAACTACACAAGTAGAACCCACACAATAGAAAGACAAAGAGAAACACATTAAGGAAGTCATGAATCTATTAGAAGATGATTGGGGTTCCTTATATTTTGAACCAACATTCATGGGAGAATACAAGATCATAAACAAAGAGTCTGAAAAGGGAAAAGAAAAAGAAGTAATGTCAACAAAAAATTTGAAAGACCCCTTGAAAGTATCCACTTCAACCACTTTAGAAGAAAATAATACATAACAAAGTTTGTCAAAACTGACTATCAAAAACCTCTGAATCCTGAAGAAATGAAAAATATTTATGGAAGAGGTTATGAACTTATGAAAAAACTTGGATATAGTGGAAAATGATGTGGTTGTAGAGAAAAAGGTATGTGTGTCCCTATAGAGCCTCACACGGAAGAAAAGACTAGTGGTCTTGGTTATTATAACTCAAAAGACATAAACAAGCCTTCACTTAATATCAACACTCTTACAAAAGATTCCTCTAGAAGCCAAATTTAACAATAGTGCATCTTGAATTGATAGACACTAGTGGTCTTGATTTTTATCCTTTGAAAGAAACAGAGAAGTACTTGCTTAACATTAATGTCATCATGCAAACACTTATGATTTGAATTTGATAGATTTGACACCCTCCTGTAAAGGAGAGTACAAAATCTTGCAATCTAAAGAGTCTTGTGTAAGTATGACATCATGTCCTAAGCAAAAGATATCTTTGTTGCAAAATAAAGGAACATTTTCTACTTTTGATCAAAAGAGTATCTTTTCGAGACTCCTCTAAGATCATTTGATATCTCTCCCTCCAAGAACATAAAATAAATTTTACTACAAGACTCCAATTTGTGCATATCATAGATTTCATGTTCATTCTACTAATGAATGTAAGGCTCTAGGTAATCAAATTCAACATCTTAAGGGATGTGGTGTTCTTGTGTTGTAGCACCATGTTCCTCTAATTGATATTGATTTTCACTCTAGCATGTTTCTCATCAATCATCTTGGCTCATCCTAGTCCTGTAATAAGTGGGGGCAAGGGGTTCGGTAGCCTTATATGAGCAAGCTTTGAATGTGGATGACATGCCTTAAGTTGGTTCGCATGTGACATATTGAGTTTTGGGGGAAGCCCCTTTTCATGACATAGCTTATCAAAAACATATGACTTGGCATAGGGCTTTCTAAATAAGCTCTCATGTCTTCTACTTTTTGTGATGCATCCTTTTCTTGGTGGTGTCATTGGCTTTGATTTCCTTTGAGAGTGATATTTCTTTGAATTATCCTCTCTTGGAGATATTAGGCATGATGTTCCCTAAGAAGAGACATTGCATGAATTAAGAAAAATCCCTTTGAACACACCTTACACTATTTTTTATATGGTCACCTTGGATAACATACTTTGCATTCTTGTGGAGCCATCTTTTTTGTTCATGAGTTCCAAGCATACGAAGTTTTTCTTGCCTCATGAAGCTCAAAGTTCATTGTTTGTTCATGAGCTCCAAGCATACAAAGTTTTTCTTGTCTCATGAAGCTCGAAGATCATTATTGTGTTGCACCTTATCAAATTTATCAGGAGGTATACCTTTGGTCTGGTTATGTGGGAGCCAAACATAGGCATGACTTCCCTTAGCCACTCATGTTTGTGATCACATACTAGTCATGTGTCTCACTCTCTTGGATTACTCACCCAACAGACATCTAGAATTTTTGTTGTCTTAGAGTGAGGATGCATGTTTCTCAGAAGAAATAACTTAGATCTGATCCACATCATGTTGGAAAAATGGTCGAGGCTTGATCCACCCTTTTTTTTCTTCTTCTTATTTTTGTTTCTTTTAGTTATTGACATTTTATGTTTTTGTATCTTGATGTTTCATATCATACACCTTGTGTGTGTCCTTTTGTTCTTATGTCGATTTGACATAGGATTTTGTATCCTGGAGACTTTTCCACCCCCTTTGATCATTTTCATCCTTTTTCATCCACATCGATACACTTGGACCCCTCTTGAATGTCTACTTTATTGTTAGTTTTAAGCAAGTTCATCCTCTCACTAAAATTGGGGCTAAATGTGGCAACGAAAAAAGTACACATTTTACCTCCTTGATTTGGAAATAATTAAGGATAAATTGAACTTAAGGTCACCTTGATCTAGTGTTGTGATGTGTTTTACACATCTACATTTTGTCTTGGGCCATTTTTAAAGCTAAATAAACCTAACTTTTACTTAATTTAATGTTGTAAAGTGTATTTATTTACACCTTCACATTAAATTTAGGGGGCTTGTAAACTAGGTGTACCCTAACTAGTGTTGTAAAATGTTTTACACATTCACATTGGATTTTTGGCCCTTTCTAACTAAATTGGCCTAATTTTTCCTTAATTTAATATTGTAAAGTATATTTTTCTACACTTTCACATTGAATTTTGGGCCCTCTTGCATTTATAACCTTAATATCATCATTAATAGCCCCCTACGACCCTATATTATGCATCTTGAGGCATATTTTAACACAAATCCCAACATAGACTCAAATAAATTTAATTTTTTCACCCCTAACACTTTCTCCAAAAAGACCCTGTGGGACCCATACACCACCTTGGGCATATGAGTCCCATTTGGCCTATTTTTAGGGTTTTGAGTGAGAAATCAAGGTTTTAAATTTAAATTTCTTGAATGTCGGCCTGTGGGATCTAATAAACTAAATATTAGATGGATTGCTTATATAAACAAGGTCTCAAATCATTATTTCACTAAGAATTCAAAACAACAAGTCAAGCACTCAAGAGTTAAGCATTATGAGACTTTAAAAGATCATCAAGAGAGAATTCAAGATTATTTCTGAGGCATTCAAGGGCATAATTCTTCTTCAATTGTTGTAGCAATTCAAGATCCATCATCATGTCAATATCATCAAGCATCAAGCATGTTGTTGCGCTAGTGTTGTGATGTAGCATTGAAGATCCATTTGCAAGCATTCTTTTATATCCATATTCATGGTCTAGATCTACATCCTTCATGGTCATTTCATGTTAAATTGTAAATTTACAAGACATCATTCAAGGTATCATTGTTCATGTGTTTCATGTTTCATTTCCTTATTTCACTATCTCATCATTTGGTTTAATTACCTCAAAGGTCTTTGACCAAGGAAAACCTTTATTCACTAACAATCAACAAGATTCTCTCCTCTCTACATATGTGATTGTAGATCTAGGTGTCTTAGAGCATGATGGATCTTCGAAGATTAGGTTACAATATTGAAGGAAGTTGTTAGAATTTTTTGCTCACTTGCAAGGTAACGAAAAGACTTTTATAGGCCAAAAATCAAAGTTTTAGATCTAGAAAGGAGTGGCAGAAAGAGAAGAGATTGGAGAATTGATTCAGATCTTAACCCTCCAAAAAGGCCTAGTGGTACTGATACACCACATGTGGAGTATGAGTCCCATTACAGTTATTTTTTATATTTTAGTGGCTTTAGATCAAACATTGCTAGATTCTTGTTTTGGCTAAAAAATCCTAGTTTAGGATTGATATACCTAGACTAGGGTATGAGTCCTAGTCAGCATCAAAATCAGTTTTTTAAACATTTGAAATCCTTATTGAGGCCTCTTTAAGTTTCCAGGTACATGCCTATGATTTTACAACTTTTTGTTCTGATTTATATGCATTTCTAGGTCATTTATTCAAGTTCATGCATCACTAGGTTTGAACATTAGATCTTGCATTTTATTAGTCTTTCCAAGCCCTAGCTTTGTGGTGAACCCCTCATTTTCCCTCAATTAGTATCTAAATATATCCTAGGATACCCTATTGTTAGATCTCTTGCACCTTGATTGGATTGAGATCTCTAGGGTTTCCTTTAATGTGGAGTATAGAAAGTTTGTTGTCCCAGGTCTTAAACCCTAGCAATGAAATTTTTTCTTACACTCATTAATTTTATACATATATATGCTAATATAATGGAGTGTAGTGTAACTAACTTGGTTTATGGATCATCTATATGACAATCATTGTATTTTTTAACAATTTTTATCCCCCTCGAAATTGAAGTGTCCCCTAAATTATCCTCCATGTAATTACATTTTTAATCAAGTGCACATATAATCTCTCTAAATAGAATCACAATACAACATTTGACACTTTAATTATTGTTAAGTTCTCTCATAAGGATTAGTAGAAGGGGGCATCCAAATCTGAATTATAAATTTCAAGGTTTAATTATATGTTCATTTTTGTGGACTTCAAGACTGAACAAGGTTAATGATAAGCCATTTGGAAATGGACATTATTTTAGAATAAAATGATAATTTTCAAGAAGGGGTTAATGTTTATAAAGAAATATATACTATGGCGTAAGAATTAATTTTAGTGTAAATGGATGCAAATAAAGGTAGAAAGGATTTGGAGCACGATCCAAGTTAAGCACAAGAGTATGTTGCTTGTTTCAATATGTCAATGCATTAAGACAATCAAATAAGGTGGGAACAAAATAAAGTGTGATAGATGAAAATAAAGGTGGAAAGGGATTGGACCATGATCTAAGTTAAGCATAAGAGCATGCTATTTATTGATATGTTAATGCATTAAGACAATCAAATAAGGCATGAACAAAACTAAATAGGAAATGACATTCGTAGACTAATTTGATCATTATGTTTTTGAAAAGGAAAAAAATAGGTTTTACAGGGACTTGAAACCACGAAGTTCAAACAATCAAAAGATAAGCATAAAAAGTACCAACAACTGACCAGCTGTCCCAAAAAGGAAACGACAGCAACAAAAGATAGCAGGGTCCAAAAAAAGGACCACCCAAAAAAACCAGAAAACCAAACACCATGTTACTCCAAATTATTCAGTAACTCCTCAGCTTCTTTTTCAACATTCTGCATATCCTGTAACCCCTGCCTAAGGATTTGAACCGTGTGTGAAGAAGTCATGGTTTTCCTTTTTATGTTTGCTCTGGTACGAGTCGAAATACCTTCACCGGCTGATTTGCTGCCGCCTCTGTTCACATCCAAATCCACCACCAGCGAACCCTTTTGACTTTTTTCAAGCTTTTCCACCATCGCATTTATGATGATTGTATTATGCCTTGCAATTTTGTGGTTTTTTGCAACAGTGGCCCTTATGTTTTGTCCAATCTTGAACATATTACATTCAATACTTGTCAATCTATCCTCCTGTAGTTGCTATCTTTTCCTCGGTAAAGGAATTTCCTGTTCATCACTAACTCTTCTGTCCCAACTGATCTTCTACTCCAGTTCCATAACCTTATTATTGAGAACAGTAATACAGCCTTTCAAATCACAAACTTCTTTCTGGGTCCATTTGAGAATGGTAAAAAGACCCTCTGTACTTTTTTCCGCAACACTAACCATTTCCTCAGGCTTGAGCATTTTCAGGGCAGAATTAATTTCATCCTGAATAGGGGGTTCAAAATGGTCATTCCCAACTTGTCTAGAAGCAGGGGCACTAGGGGCCGAATCCTTACTAACCAAGGGCTTCTCAGAGATGATCTCCATAGAATTTCCAGAGTACGAAACAAGTTTCATAACAGGGTTACCTTTAAAACCAGGGGACAAACCCGGAGTGGGGCACCCAGGAGACGGCTGGGGGTTAAGACAATGCAGAGGAGCCAAATCCGGACTAGAGTCCTTAGGCAGCGGATGTCGTTTAGGATAAGACAATGGGGCAGGAACTTTTAGATTTTTCCGACCGGACAAAGACAGGGGAGCAAAGGTATCAAGGCCAACAAGAGCACAAGCAGGGGGGGCCCGGGGCTCAATTTCCTTACTACTTTCAGTTTCCTCATCATCCAACTCTTCAATATCTATAGTTTTAGGCAGTGCAGGAAGATTTTGAAAATGCTCAAAAATGAGCCTAACAAGACTAGGGTGGATAATATCATTCCTCCTAGGGTTTCTTTCCACATCATCGAGACAATTCTTCAAAGAGGAAAATAAGTAGAAAGGCAGAGATATACGAACCTTATGACGGAAATGATTCAAAATGGCAAAGTGGTAACCATAGGCTCTGGTAAAGCATCCATCAACCGTAATATATTCCATGATAACTCTTAAAACTTTCCTCCAAATAGATTTTATGGACTCCACATCAAAGTAACTGTTAGCAACCTTGACCATCTTCACTTTCTCCTTGTCTTTTTTGGGAAACTTAATAACCGCTTCATCAGAGAAACGTCGATCATGATAGAATTTAACACCCTCAGTCGAGAGACCTGTTATTTCACCAATTAAGTCCTCACTCAGCTTAACATTCCTTCCAAACAACACGATCTCTCCATTTTTCCAATTTTTGACAAAATAGTCCAGCATCTCTTCATCCGTACCATGGAGCTTTTCCATATAAGGGACTAAACCTCCCTTTTCAATTCTTTCCCATGCTTTAGTATTCTTTCTATGCTCCTGGAAATTGCTTGGCTCCACGCGTTTCCTTTCTCCACCCATAGTCAGCCCACTATAATACCACTCAGAACGGTTTCTTTGGGTCCCGTTTAGGCAATTTCTGTCGAACACCCAGAAAGCGTGCCGCAGACTCTTCTTGAAAAAGAAAGTGACGTCGGTCCCATCAAATCTAATGAAATCGATGTACTGGATCTTTATCCATTTCATCATGACTAAGATTGCCTTCTCTCCCATGCACTGAATCATAATAAATTAGCGCTTTCACTTCATTATGGAGGTTGTCATTCTTCCTCCACGTGTTCTCCCCACCTTTCTTAACCCCTTCGTTGGCGAAGAAATCCGCCACCATATTGGCTTCTCTATAGGCGTGTGACACTTTCACTTTTTCAAATTTCCTTAATAAAGCTTGCGTGTCTTCGATCCACTTTTTGATGGTCCACGAGGGGGGGTAAGTCCAAGAATACAATTTATTATATTCAAAGAATCGCCCTCCAACCACATATTTTTTGTGTTGATCTTGACGGCTAGGCTGACAGCATGAAAAGCCCCAACAGCTTCCGCCACATGGTTAGTTTGAATTCCAATGTCCACAGCAAAAGCCGCAATAAAAGCCCCAGTGTTGTCCCTTAAAACACCCCCACTACCAGCTTTACCTGGGTTACCTTTGTTCGCACCATCAAAGTTGGCTTTAATCCAACCCAATGGCGGCATAGACCAAATAGCATTATCTCTCCCACAAACTCCAGATTTAAGAGTTTTTGTCCCACTTAAATTTGTATTCCACTTTTCGGCTGTAGCAGCATCAAAGGGAGACCAAATAGCTTTCTCAAACATTTTTCCAGGAATTAAAGATAAAATTTCCTTTATTGCTCTTACAATTTTAGCATACACGTCCCCTTCCATCATCTCTTTATCCCTGAAAACTCTATTGTTCCTTTCTTTCCAAATATTCCAAGAAACAAATGGAAAAATGAAAGACCATAGCTTTCTCACAAACGGATTTTTTGAAGGAGCTTTCCATTGAATGAAGAAATCTTCAACAGAAGCAGGGAAGACCCAAGCCAAAAAGAGTTTCTAGCCTTCTTACAATTCGGAGCATAAACATTAGATTGGATCCAACAAAAGTTGTCTCTAATGTGAGTAAATCTAGTGGCCACCACATTACCATTCTCCATTAAGGGCTCACCTTTAATAATTAACTTGTTCCAAAAAGTAACTATACCCCCCGAAGCACCCACAGAACTATTACCATGAGCCCCACAGTGCTGAAATTTTTTAAGATTTTCTACTTTATCTTTAGGCATTTTAGATTCTTGAATAAGGAGAATATCGGGATTGTGGTCCCTAACAAAATTTTGCAAAACATCCTTTTTATGATGACTATTCAGCCCTCTTATATTCCAAGACATTATTTTCATTTCTTACCTGGGGATTGAAGTATCTCCGAAATGGTCATTTGGATGCCATCCGCAATATCCTGTAGGCTACCTTGCTCCCTTTGCCATTTTTCAGATTTTCTTCCCAAGCAGGGCTTGGACATCCCACAATCGGCCTTGGCTCTAGTCCTTGTTACCACACCACTTGAAGTTTCCTTCATTCTCTTTTTTTCCTCCTTTTTTTCCTTTTTGGATTTTGAATGTGATATCACCTCCTCCCACTCGGTTTCATCTTGGCTTTCCATTTCTCTGCCTAGTTCCCCATCCTTCTCAGAATACAATCTCTGGTCCCAAGGGAGGGTATCCATTAAACCATTCTTGGGTTCTGAAGTATTATGCATTGGGGTTCTCAGATTCATGCTTTGACTATCAAAAGTATCCTTCACTACTTCCATATTGGCAATCTCCTGATCCTGACCCCTGTTGGAGCAAGGGTTAATACAAGGAGAAAGGAAAGGGGCAGGAATTTCTATTTCCAAGGATAAACCCTTAATGGGTATATCCTCCAACCCAGGGATATTCATGCTTCTAGTCGACAATAAAGATAAAGACGGAACAAAACCCGAAACATCATTTATGGGTACATCATTCTTCAAAGAATCTCGGGCTTCCTTCTCAGAGGGAATACCTTCCCCACTTACCTCAAAAGGTGATACCAAATCTTTCGGATCCTTAGGAGCTTGAGAACAAGTGCCATCAAACCCAGGACAAGCTTCCTTGTTCAGGCCATTGTGGATCTCCTTCGAATCTTGAGGAAAGGTATTTCCCTCGGAGTTCTCCTTCACATTTGGAGCAGGCACATTCTTAACCTCCTCTAGCTTTTTTATCCAAACATTCTTGGTGCTGGCCGCTTTCTCTTTTTCATTTTTATTATTTAGCGGACATTTCTTTGCCCAATGCCCAGATTTTTGACATTTGAAACAAACAAAGGGTGTTGTTTCAAATTCAATAGCTTGCTTCCAAACTCCTAGCTTAGATTGGATGTCAATCGAAGATGGAAGATCAACATTTTGTGAAACCCCGACACATATTCTAGCAAAGACCAAACGCTTTCTTGCCGCTGTCATTGAGTCAATGGATAGAAGTTCACCAAAAGAACTAGCAATCCCATTGAAGATATCAACGTTCCAGTACTCCAAAGGAAGACCAGGCAATCTAGCCCAAACTGGCACCATTTCGAAGATTGAATCAGATAGATCTACCCTAGAAGACCATTTCTTCAGGGCCAAGGAGGACTTTCCGATTACCCAAGGACCACCACTACGAATAGCCCTAGAATCCTCAATACAGGTAAACTGAAAAGCAAAGAAACCCCTTGGGAGCGCCGCAACCGAAACTAGACCACTGGTTTTCCATTTCTTTTTAACAAACTCCCTTACCACTTCAATATTGGGCCTGGGACCCAAAATTTTTCCAACGAAAACATTCTCCATCCTAGCAATGTTATGGTCTATGATTTCATCCGGCACAGAAATAGAAAACTTTCCAGACCCCGGATCAGAGAGGATACACACAGGGGGAAAAGAGGAAATATGATTTGGCTTACATCCAAACAACGAAGACCACGACTTACCTTTTTCATACCCCCCAACCGCAAAATCCACGCCAACTTTGGGAACATAAGGCCCAACCTTTCCACCTAGATCCACCTGGACTTTATCGTGGACGTCCTTTTCATCAGGATCCGTTTTACCTTTATCAGAATCTGAAGAAGAGTTCTCATTCACCTAAGATTCCCCTGAACCCCCACCATCTACTCTGTTCAAATATTCAAAACCTATTTTTTCCCGCTCGCTCGCTCCAGTTCCCGCTCCCGCCATAGCAACCAATTTGATCATTATGTTTATGTTGAAGGCATTCCCTATATTAAAATTATTGGCTTTAACATTAGTGATTTATGGTTGAGAATGTGGTATAATGATGGTTGACCATTGTAAAAGATCTGACTATATGAACCCAATATAAAATATATTAAAATAATATTAAAAATTTAAAACACTTTATATAAAGAAAGAAAGCAAAGAATTAGATATTATTTCTAATCTTCCACTAATATCAAAAGTTTATAAATTATATTATTATTATTATTATTATATATAACATTTTATATAATACAAGTTATTATAATTTATATTTTCTCTTATTTTTTAAAAAGTATATTTTTATGGTTTTTTTTATTCTAGATTATAAAATATATTTTTTTAGAATATTCTTAATTTAATATTATGAAATGATATTATATTTTATATATTTAAATATTTTTAGTCTAATATTATGGCTCTAGGAAAAATCACATGAAAAATAAAATCACCACCAACAATTCACTGCAATGGAAAATTACGAACGATGAATTTGTCAGATGCCTAATATTATAATATTTAGTATATATTTAATATTTATATATACTATAAGTTATTAAATATAAATATATCATATAAATTTTTATATATTTTATTAATTCAAATATAAAATTTATTATAAGTTTAATATTATATTTATTAAAAAATATATTTAATTTATTTTTATTATGACATCCCTATATGAACATTACCACTTGCTTTAATGATGGATGATTGAGAATGTGGTAGAATGATGGTTAGCCATTGAACAAGATCTTACTGCTAGATGAAACCAACATAAAATAAATAAAAATAATATTAATAAAATAAAACACTTTATAGAAAGAAATAAATCAAAGAATCATATATTCTTTCTACATTTCTACTAGAAAATATGTTTTACATCAAAACAAAAAACAAAGAAAGAAACCAAAGAATCAGATATTGTTTCTAATTTTCTACTAGTATTCAAATTGTATAAATTATATTATTATTATATATTTTATATAAATAAAGTTGTTATAATTTATATTTTCAATTTTTTTCAAAATATATATATTTTATGCTATTTTTTTAGATTATAAAATATTATTTTTTGAATATTCTTAATTTAATATTATGAAATAAAATTATATTCTATAAATATTTTTAGCATAATATTATAATATTTAGATATTATATATTTAATATTTATATACACCATAAGTTATTAAATATAAATATCATATCTCATTTTACATATATTATAAATTAAAATATGAAATAAATTATAAGTTTAATATTTATCTATATTTATTTTTAAAATATATATTATATTTATTGAAAATTATATTCAGTTTATATTTACTATTACATATTATATGAAATATGATGCATATTATTAAATATAAATATTATCTACATACACTCCCTTTTCCTCCCACCCTATCTTTATCCTTCTACCTCTATCCCATCTCTACTACTTTTCCCTATCACCTCTTTATCTCTCTGAAATATATAAAAATAGGGTTCATCAAGATGAATAGATCAAGATCATGAGCCACTAATTTTCACTATGAAACATTCAATTATAAGGGAAAAAACATGCAAATAACAATAAAAAATTAATCCTAACTATTATAGCAATGAAAAGGGGAGTTTTGAGAGCTTGAAATGATGTGTACCTTGTAGAAAACTTGCTGATTTTAGGCCACAAAGGGCTCATTCGCCTTTACTGGTGAATGGGTCCCTATTAGGGTTCCAAAAACTGAATTCTAGGTTTTATTCCTCAATCTGCACTCCTAGATCCTAGATTTTCACTGCTTCAAACCCTACGAGGACTCATTCATATTTACTGGTGAATGGGTACTTTTAGGGTTTTGAAAAGCTGACTTCTTAGTTTCGTATTTCAATGTATGCACTCTCAAATCCCAGGTTTTCAACTACCAATAACTTGTAATAAATTCAGTAGCTTCAATTATGTCTTCTTACACTATGAAGGTTAACTTTGCAACTTGACAAGTTTTGTAATTTTTCTCTAAGCTTCTTCTCCAATTGATCTTCAACATATAAATCTGCAAGCACACATAAGGGAAGAAAAACTTGTTGATTGTTAATGAATAGGGGTTTTCCTAAGTCAAACCCCTTGTAGGTAATTAAACCAAATGATGAAATAATGAAATTGAAGCATGGACATGAAATGATACAATGTTGATACCTTGGATGATGTCTTGGAATGTAAATTTGCAAAATAACATGAAGTGGCCACGAAGAATGTAGATCTTAGATGTGAAACAATGCTTGCAAGTAGATCTTCAATGCTACATCCACTATCTTAGCTCAACAACATGCATGAATGCACTAAATCCTTAGCATGATAAAATGATCTTGAATTGTTGCAATAAGACTTCAATGTCCTACCCTTGAATTCCTTTTAAATGATCTTGTGAACTCTATAATGCTCTTGTGAATGTAGTCTTGAGTGCTCATGAAGCTCTAGGATTAAACTATGTGAATTAACCCCGAAATTCAAATAATTCAAGCGAACCTCAGATCTATGTATTAAAGTCATAAGGATCCCACCACAATTAAATTCAAAAAGAGAGGTCCTATCAAGGGAGGATCCATTTTCCACTAAAAGTTAATGGGTCCTAGAATAAATTTCTAGGACCATGCTTCAGGGGGGTGAAATAACATCAAAAACCCACCTCAAATATGCCAAAAAATGGGTGTCTTAGGTTCGAAGGACTCATTTTCCACTAAAGGAAAATGGGTCCTATCACAATTTTTGGGACCAAGCTTCGGGGATGTGAAATGACATAGAAAACCCACCTCACAATGCATAGAAAGGGGTGTCCTATGTGGAGAAGACTCATTTTCCACCAAAGGAAAATGAGTCCTAGTAGCATTTTTTAGGACACTAAATTATCCAAAATAAATGTCACAATATCATTATTGGGTGTCACGATAGATCCTCTGAAAAGAGGGTTTGAATTTGAATTAAAGGGGCCAATTAAGCTCAATTAACCACCATTAATTGATACAACCCTAGATAGGTGTGAAAGTGTGTTACAACACTTTACAACACCATAAACAAGGTACAATTTAAGTACATTTTAAAAAGGGGTCCTAGATTAATGTAAATGTGTACAACACATTTCAACACTAATGTAAATGTCTTGTTAAGTTAATTTTCTATCAATTATTCCCAAATTAAGTGAGGAAAAGGGTTGCTTTTTCCATCACTACATTTTGCCCCATGACAAACTCACACTAAAGTAGACATTCAAGACACATTAGTATGCAACAATAACAAAGATACATAATCATACTATGTCAAAGGCCAAGAAAGATAAAAAATAAAAGGATCAAGCACAACCATTTCAACACGATGTGGAATGAGGCTATTTTTCCATAACATATGTTGCTCACTCTAGGCTAGTGGAACCTCAATTTGTCCAGTAGGTAAGTTAACTCTAGGGTTGCGGAACCTCAATTTGTCCACTAGGTGAGTTATCCCAATGAGGTGACAAATGAGATAATTATATTAGCCTCTCATACCATACCGAATTTATCCTCCTGACAACTTCAATAACACAGCACAATGCAATGTTTTTTATAAATTCTTTTGAATGTATGTAAAATTTTGTATAAAGGGAATTTTTCTTTGTTCATGTAAGGTCTTCTTCTTAGGGAACATCATGCCTAATGTCTCCAAGAGAGGAAAATTCAAAGAAATATCGCACTCTTGGAGGAAATCAAGCCCGATAACACCACCAAGAAAATGACGCATCACAAGAATAAATAAAATCACATAGTGAAACATGAGTGTCAATGTATGCCCCCACTTTAGAGTAGTTGCTAACACCACTTCTATGAGAAATTTCTTTAAAGTAGAAGAAGACATGAGAGTTTATTTTGAAATCCCTATGACAAGTCCTATGTTTTCAATAAGCTACGTCATAAAAAGGGGTGGGGTTGCCACGAAAACTCAGTACATCACACGTGAGCCAACTTAATGCATGTCAGTAACATCCCAAGCTTGCTCTCAAATAAACATGAAAGGTGGTCAACTAGCCAAAAGAGGCATTCAACAAGTGACATATGAGGACAAAGATAAAGATGTTGAATTTTGTTACTCAAAGCCTCACATTCATTAGTAGAATGACCATGAACTCTATGATATGCACAAAATAAACTTTTGTAGTAAAATTTATTTCATATTCTTGTAGGAAGGGATATCAAATGATCTTGGAGGAGTCTCAACAAGATACCCTCTTGATCAATAGAATATGTTCCTTTATTTTGTGACAAAGACATCTCTTGCTTAGTACAAGATGTCACACTTACACAAGACTGTTTAGATTGTGATATTTTGTACTCTACTTGAAAGGACCTGGTGTAAAATATAACTAGCTCCAATCATTATTTTTTTGTGTGATGACATTTATATTATGTGAGGATTTCTCTATTTCGTTTGCTTATTTCAAAGGATAGTAATCAAGACCACTAGTATTTATCAATTCAGGATGCACTAATGTTAAAGTTGTCTTAGAAGAATCTTTTATAAGAGTGTTAATATTAAGTGAAGGATTTTCTGATGCTTTTTTCTAGCAAAGGACAATAACCAAGAACACAAGTTGTTTCTTGTGTGTTAGGTTCTATAGGGACATAAATACCTTGTTCTCTAGCACCACATCCTTTTCCATGATAACCAAGTTGCTTCATAAGTTCATAACCTCTACCATAAAGTTTTTTCATTTATTTTGGATTTGGTGGTTTCTCATAAGATATTTTCTACCAGATTCTTGTTCCTACCCAAAAACCCTAATGTAATGCCCCATCGCGCAAACCCCAAAGGACAACTATTAACACACAATTTTTATTTTTTTAAAACATATAAGGTATGTATATTAAGATTCCAATGCATGAAATTAAACCAAATTAATACAAGTTAATTACCTAAGTCCTTTGGGGTACATGAGGTAAAAAAAATTATTCTAACCCATAATGATAAGATAATAGACGAAATTCCAAATTTCATTAATATAAACCATTCATACATCATAACACTATCATTAAAACATTCACAAGTGATAAACCAGTATGACAAGATTAAATCAATATAATAACCCTCAACACATATATTATAATCATGGGAATGCAAGAGACATATTTCCACATATACAACATGTTCATATGGCAATAGCCACTATCAATGGTCAAGAGGGAAATATAAGGTACAAATATACATTACATTTTCTTCCAGTACATTACATTGATCAATTGCATGAGTTTACATCATAAAATTTCCCAACACATGTGGGAGTAATACATCAATACAAGATTATGTCTGAAATATAGAATATACATCTAGCAACAAAGTGAACTCTGGATCATGATGCAACTGAATAGCACTGCACTGTACTATACAGTACTACACGATTGTTGATAGGGAAACCAGTGAGCTGCATAGCACGTTTCACTCAATCATGTGTGTCAAAAAACCCACCCCTCATGCTAGGAGTAGACAAGGAAGGATCCTCGACCAAGAACCTCCAAACAGAAAACAACAAGACTCAACTCCAATCAAGAGTGACATGAAAATACAAAGGAAATCACAACATCAATAGACCACTTCTAGAGGCTTGCAAAGTTATCAAATCATAAGGGGTGCCAAGGGAAAGTGACATCGTACGGTCCTAGCATGGGTTATCCTAGCTTCCTTTCTCTAGGCGTTGGCCCCCATCTATGGTTACCTTGGTTGCCTCTCTAAGCATCGACCACATACGGTGACTCATGTAGAACCATCAACATCTCATGGGGATGAGGTAACGACCTTGCCAACCATGGCCTTCTCAGTCCACCCTTAGTCTGTGAAAGCCCTAACAGGTGGATGAGGCATCCTTACTTATCTTGTTTATTTTATTCCTTCGCAAACCCACTAATTCTTTTACTTAATTTATCACTTATTACACTAACTCTTGTGTGGGTTATCCAAGCCGCCCCTTTGTGCGTCAGCCCCCATGAAGAGTCACTCTCCCTAGAAACCCAAACCACAACACCAAAGCTCTAAGGGGTTGTACCAACATAGAGAAGAAATAAATCTTAAAACTGAAACACCTGCGAGGCACAATCATCTCGCCAAAATCCACTTGCATAGATACTTGTGAAAATAGATACAACCCAAGCATAAACTCAAAATCACAATTACGATCAAACTTTGTCCAATACCAAATAAAATAATAAACTCAATAAAAAAAAAATTTATTGATGCCTCTGGAAGCCTAAAGACCAAATAACCTGAAACTCCTAATGGAGGATAACATGACCTTGAGGGTTCTCACATGTCTATACACCAATTCAAAGCAAGTAGAAAATGACCCAAGAGGAAAATAAGGAATAAATCCAATTAGAAAACCTCAAGAATTAGTCACAAACATGGAATCTTTAAAACCATCTATCACATTTTAACTGGAAATCCATAATAATATTCAAACTCCACTTTTAAAAAAGTAAACTTATTTTGAGGAAAAATAATATTAAAATCATAATCACTTAACAAATTGTTAATTTTCGTAAACATACTCTCCTAACAATCATATGCATTCATTCATTCTTAATTTTAGCCAATTTGTGTTAAAATCAAATTTCCCAAATTCTAAAATTGCTTCTTTCAATTTGCAAACCAGCAATGTATACTTTATTCTACGAAATGTAAAATATGATTTATTCAACTCCCTTATATGAGCAGCTTACATATATATATATATATACATATATACATATATATATATACATATATACATATATTTATTTATATATATATTATATATATTTATATATATATTATATATATTTATATATATATTATATATATTAATAAATAAATAAAATAAATATAAAATAAATAAATAAATAAATAAATTAAACATATTTAACAAGGCAATGACCCCCATACAGAGATGTCATGGCCTCTCCCTTGTACACAGTAGCCAAGGTGTTGTTGTGTTCAATAGTCACTTGGATTGTTGTGTGGAACCCTTAAGTGTTGTGCACAACAACTAGGTGACTGTTGCATACAGTAGTCCAAGCATGGCTGCTACATAGCCTAACAACAGGGATCCTAGGCATGGGGTCTGTGGGGGTTGGGGTGCATTCAAAGCTGTTCCTCCCTCACTCTGTCACCTTAAGAAATAAATAAATAATAATTTATTTTACAAGAATATAATATTCCCGAAAGAATAAGAGCATCTATATTCAACATAAAACAATATTTTTCAGCGGAATTGCAATATTCTCCAGCATTGAAAATATAATAAGAAAAATTGATTAAGGAGAAACAAATAGTTTTCAATTATCAAATCAAAATGCAGGAAAGGAAATTTACGGTTAAGAACAACAAAGACAAGCAAAGGCCAATTAGAAATTCTATTTCTCACCCAGTTCAATTTAAAAGTAAAGATGGAAAAAAACATAAGATCATTTTTGTGTGTTTGAAGGTAAAGATTTGCATTCAGCCAAGCAACAAAACTCATATGTTTCCAAGAAAACATAAACCATTTTAAATACGATCATCATTTCGAGTATTGAAACTAGACATTCAATTTCAAAGAGCCATTAAAAATGGATAGCAATTAATGAACCTGGAGTCCTATGCTTTGCAAACGAAGTGACATGCATGGAAATTTCCTCTTCGCTATTTTGAAACAACCCATCACAAATTTCTCCCTCTTACCTCAGCAACCTTCCCAAATTTTTCCTTGAAGCTAATTGTTGTATAAATTTTTTTACAGAGAAAAGAAAAGAGAGCCAGAAGTTTTGCAAACCCAGTTTCTTGTTTGAGAACCCCACCCAAAAAAATGCTAGTTGAGTTCCCTTCTTCCTTTTTTTTTCCAATTAAATTAAAAGAAACTCTTTTAGTTTTCAAAAGAAAAAATCAATTGAAGTAGCAAGTTTCCATTGCCTTTTAGTTTTCGCATCGAAAAAATAACATGCATTCATCCTTTTTCTTCTTTTCCTCATTTTTTTTCCATTTCAATGAAATCTTTCGCTTTTATTTTATTTGATTTAAAACTCATAATTATCTCACAAAAAATAATAAAAATTTCTTTATTTCTAATATTTATCATCAACTTAATAATTAATAGCAAAATATTAACTTATATTATCCCATTTAACAAAATGACTATTTATAATCATAAACAATATTATTTACCAAATTTATTTATTCACCCTTTAATTAAATAATCAACATTTAATTTATCAAACTTTAAAACTTAATGGATTTAAATTTAATAATTAAGTTAGCAATATTCAACTAACTATTTAATCATTTTAATTAAATAACATTAATAATCTAGAAAGGAAATATCAAACATAATCATTAACTAAAACGACACATAGACAAAGATTAAAATAAATGGCCAACACAAAACAATACCGAAACGAAGATGAGGTTGTGGATGAACGACACCGTTAGACACAACAACGGGGGTGAAAAACTTGAGCGGGGACACTTCCTTTTCAAATCCCTTTTTTTTTTTCCAACTTCATACCCATTGGGTGTGTGGGACATGCTCAGACCTGACAACGTAGGTGGAGTCGGTGTCTAGTACCTACATCCTGCATGAAACCAATGTCAAATGACATATAAATTTCTAGTACAGACACACCGTGAAAGGTAGTCATGGTGTAGCAAGGCACTTGCGAGTGAATGATGCTACCCCATCCTTTCACCAAGACTCGGTAAAATACACATCATAATCCATATCCAGAATTAAGCATTAAACCATATCATCACAACATAGTACCACATAAAAGCAATAACATATCCAGATAGTACGAACACCACATATCATATGTCATAAATCATCATAAGCAGTATCACGTGCATCAAACCAAGCTAAACTATAAATCTACACAAGTTAAAAAGGTGAAACAATCACCATCACAGTCTGAAACTGTACACAACTCAATATAAAAGAGTATCCAACAAGTAACAACAACACGAGGGGTATTACATCGTCCCCAATAGATCATGGCTTAGTCCCGAAAACCACTGAGAAAATAAGGATAAGCCTCTCTGATGTGGGATGCATCCTCCCATGTCATTGAAGTCTCATCATTTGGGTCCCATTGAACCCGCACCTATTCAATTTCTCTACCCCTGAGAGTGAGTCTATGATGTTACAACATAGCCACAGGCTCGAGTGTCAGCTACCCATCCTTGACCTGTAGAGAATTCCAATCAAGTACATGAGAAACATTTAGATAATAAGGCCTAAGTACAGAAAAATGAAACACATCATGCATCCACGATAGGTTGGGTGACAATGCTAGGCAATAAGCAATAGGGCCAATTCTCTCAAAAACTTCAAATGGTACTACAAAACGAGGAACAAGCTTGCAACCCTTTCCATAACGAATTGGGCTCTTTCATGGTTGCACTCTCATGAAAACTCTATCACCAACAGAGAACTGACGATCGACTCTATGCACATCAGCATACTTCTTTTTCCTATCCTGTGCTACCACAAGATGCTCTATGATACAAACCACCTGCTGCTCTATGTCCTAAAGCATTTCAGGTCCAAGGAGAACTCTATCCTCAAGACAATCCCAACTTAATGGGGTCCGACATGGATGGCCATATAGTTCCTGAAAGGGAGTCATGCCAATCGAGCTATGATATCAATTGTTGTAGAAAAACTCCACCAGATGCAAAGAGTCCTCCCAACACAATTGTTCATCCATTATGTACATACGAAGCATGTCCTCAAGAACATGGTTAACCCTCTCAGTCTGACCATATGTTTCCAGATGGTATGCAGAACTAAAATTTAGCTGGGTCCTTAAGGCACACTGCAAGGATGTCCACAATGCAGAAGTGAACACTAGATCTCTATCGAAAATGATCCTTTGTGGAATACCATGTAGTCGAACAATGTCTTCCATGAAAATTATAGCAACCGAAGAAGTAGTGTAAGATGATCAAATGAGGGAGAAGTGTACCACCTTGGTGAATCTTTCCACCATGACAATGATAGCATCATGTTGTCGAGAAGTCATAGGAAAACCCACAATAAAATCCACTAATATTATGTTCCACTTCCATTCAAAAATGAGATGAGGCTATAAGAGGCCTACGGGATGTTGGAGTTCTACTTTGAATCTTTGACATTCCAAACATCCCATCACAATATCTACAATATCCCTCTTCATGCCAGCCCAAAAATATAGTGCACGTAGGTCCGCATACATCTTCTTAAATCCTAGATGAATAGAATAGGGAGCCTGATGTGCCTAAGTCATAATTAGGGTATGAAGACCCTCTACATGAGGCATGTACATATGACCCAAATACCTCAAAATACCATTAGACTCCAGTGAGCAACCTACAAATTTTCCTTCCAAAGCTCTGCCTGATTCAATTTCTAATTTCACTTCTTGATACCAGCTAGCTATGGAAAGTGCTGCGAGGACTTGACTCCTCATATCCACCTCGAGAGTCACTATAGAAATCTCATGTCTCTGCCGACTCAAAGCATCCACCACTAAATTCTCCTTGCCCTGAATGTACTTGACCTCAAAAATTATACTCACAAAGGAATTACATCCATCTCCTTTGCCTGGAATTCAGGTTCAGCTATGTAAAGATATACTGCAAGTTGTGATGGTCACTATGAAGCTTGAACCGATGTCCCAATAAGAAGTGTCTCCATCTCACAAGGGCATGAACAACTGTGGCTAACTCCAAATCATGTGTGGGGTAATTTAGCTCATGATCCTTGAGCTTGCAGGACTCAAGAAATTACATGTCCTTCTTGCATCAAGATGACTCCCAAGCCTTCCAAGGAATCATTTGTACACACCACAAAATCCCTAGTAGGATCGGGAACAACTGAGATAGGTCTATTGGTAAAATTTTCCTTAAGGATCTAAAACACTGACTAGCACTGTTTTGACCAAACAAATTTCTTCGTTTTCCTCTTAAGAGAAGTGATGGGATGCACAATCCTTGAAAAACCCTAAATGAACCACCAATAGTAGCCTGCTAACCCCTTAAAATTGTGAATCTTTGGAACATTCTTGCGTTCCTGCCAATCAACGATGGCCTGGATCTTTGATGGATCAACTATGATACCTTCACTAGATATGACATCACCCAAGTATTTCACTTCAGTCTTGTAGAACTCACACTTCGCCAGATTAGCAAATAGATAATTGTCCTTTAAGCATTGTAACACCAGTCACAAATGTTCCTCATGCTCCTCCATTGATTTTGATTAGATCAAGATATCATCAAGAAATACGAGAACAAACCTATCCAAGTAGGTTCAGAAGACTCCATTCATCAGGCTCATGAAAACTAATGGTGTATTTATCAACTCAAATGGCATAATAGGGAATTGATAATGCCCATAATGAGTGTGGAATGTAGTTTTATGTATGTCAGCTTCGGCTATTCACAACTGATGGTAACTAGACTTAAGATCAATCTTGGAGAATAACTGGTCCCCTTTTATCTTCACAAATATTACCGATGCTCCCCAAGGGGAAACACTAGGGTGAAAGAATTTTTTTTCTAAAATTTCCTCCAACTGCAAACATAGCTCTTATAGTTCTTACGTTGTCATCCGATATGGAGCCTGAGATATAGGCTCAACTCTGGGTATAAGATCAATCTTGAAGTCGATGTCACGCTTTGGTGGCATCCCCAAAATATCACTAAGAAAAACATTAGAGAATTCCTTAAGGATAGGATAGTCGTCCAATGAAACCTCTTGACTCTCTCCCAAATCCAAGTCATTGACTGACACAGCAAACAACTAACACCCCTGACGAAAACACCTTTTCAATTGCATGGCCGAGATCAACTATAGTGAGATAGGTCTTTGTATACCAATGATCTAAACCTCATTACCTAAATCATATACACAATGCACAACTTTGCACTGACAATCAATTAAAGCATGATGGGCACTCAACCAATCCATACCTAGAACAATAACATATGAACAAAACAGTAGGATTTAGAGGTCCACTATAGTCATGAGTGACCTAATTTGAAAATTGTAGCCCTAAACGAGCAACTCAACCACTACCTTTGCGCCAAAGGCCAATTCAACCTGCCACTTAATGCCTTGCCTTGTTGCCACCAGTCTACATCGCTCTACTACTAAAGGACAGATAAATCAATCTGATGCTCTAGAATCAAAGAGAATGGAAATGCTAGTGCCTTGTAATGCACCTAATGCCTCAACTATAGTGCCCTAATGTTCAGCTTGACAATTTTGAATTGTGACGAACACCCGTTGTGATCTACTCGCATTGCCCACTATCGGCTCAGAAGCAACTGGTCTCTGACTAAATCCTCTAGTGTTCCTTTGGAGACATTATTTGGAAATATGTCCCTGTTGCCCACAAATGAAACACCATGTGCCTTTCCCGAAACCTCTACCACCGGATGGTGCATTTGACTGTTGAAAGCTACCTCGACTAGGTGTTGACTAAGTACTCTGTGCAAGCTACTCAAAACATTTTTTTCCAAGTTCGCTGCCAATTCCAATTCTTTCTAGCCTGAGATATGCCACTCTGCTGAGACTGTGAATTATTATGTTTCAGTTGCAACTATTGTTGTTGCTACTGACAACCATTAGAGGGTGCGCAATAACTCCTGGAAGACCCTGAAGCTTCAGGCTGCCCACCTCTAGAACCAAAACATGATGCTAGTGCACTGTCAATCTGAACTCCTATGTGGCCTCCCAATTCCATTGCCAAGTTTTCTTCTACCAGATCAGCCTTCTCAGCAGCTACCTCCTTGTCTTTGGCTCAAAGACTCGAACTCCACCGCTGATTCAGGCCTTTAAACCCTTAAAAAAGTGTTGCACAAGCATTGCCTCATCATTACCAATTTCTGCATACTACTTGAGCTCGTAAAAAGGGTGATCATATTGTTCAATAGACATTTCCATTTATTTCAACTCATGAAATTCATCTGCCCTGAGCTGGCTCCAGTGATCAGAAAGGAAACAGTCCCTGAACCTCTCCATAAACAATTCCCAAGTCACCATACTGATGTCAAGATGCAATTTCTACTCTTCAAGCTGCCACCAAGTGGATGTGAAGCCTCTGAGGTGCATGATGGTGCACCTATCCCTGATATTACTGCCATAAGGATGCATAGCAAAGAATCTGTCTTAATCAATCATCCATGTTTCTACCTCTAGACCCCCACTAGAACAATCAAAAGTGGGAGGTCATGATTTCAATAGGTCTCTCATGTGACCCGCTACTACTCCATCCTGCTCTGCTACTATTTCCCCATGTCTTGGTGATCTCTCCCTTTCCCTTTCCACTCGCTACTCCTCCACTGGCCTAGGGCCTAAACAACCCAGAATCTCCACAAGCAGGTGTCACAACTATCCACCTTCAAGACCTGGCTGCTTCGGGTTTTGACCACCATCTCCTAGATTGTTTTGGGAACTCTAATGTTCCTCGTATTCTGAACCATGGGAACTCGAAGGTGATGATCTTTTGAGGTTGGCCCTGCGGCCACCACCCTGGCCTCTTCATCAGCCACAACCTCTACATCGAGGCATATTCCTACACATCAATAGAGGGGTAAATGGGAGATCAAGAGTTAAATGCAAAGGTTTCCTAATGGACTCAAACTACCCAGAGAACCTAGCGTTAGCAACCCTGCTTTGATACCAACTTGTAATGCCCCGTCGCGCAAACCCCAAAGGACAACTATTAACTCACAATTTTTTATTGTAAAACATATAAGGTATGTA
>VDFB02256132.1:181125811-181176603 GCA_007258455.2 Sequoia sempervirens | reverse complement strand
TGCTTGAGATCCTACTCTAACAAAAGACTAAAAGAAATAGAAAAAGAGGAAGGGTTGAGAGGGATAAACTAAGTCTAAGCTATGATTGAACAATAACAATGGAGGCTGCTACAATAGACAAACTTCCTAAACTAGGTTTTTCTTGACCAAGAGAAGCCTATAGCTACAAAAAACCAGTGCAATTTTCTAAGGACTACAAATTTTCAAATTGTGCATGCACTTCATGAACATACAATTTAACTAAGTTGTAGAAATGAAATAAGGAATCCTAGGCTAACTTTGCACAACAGCTTGTCATCAACAAGTGCCAAAAGTATGGGCAGAAAGTTCATCAAATACCATAACAAAAAACACCATTATCACATCCATTTAAGAAACTACAACTAAATCTATCATGGAAGTCTAGAATCATGCAAGAAAGATGAACAAAATCAAATAAAACACCCATAAAATCATGTAATTCTTCCTTTTATTTCTACAAAATTCCCTTTGCACCAATTTTCCAACCATTTACAAATGAGGGGCAAGCCCTTATTTATAGTTTTTCAAAGCCAAAATGAATGGCTAGGATTGATTCACAATGAGTGGCCTAGATTCATTACAAGCTAGGGTTTCACCTACCCCCAATATATCACAATTTTAAAATAGACTATTTTTATCTCTTCTCCATTCTGTCTTGTAGCCTATTTTCTCATCTAGTGACCCTAGCACTATAGAAATTTTGTCCTATAGTGACTGCCTTCTTTGATGCAGCTGCAAACTTGTGGGAAGATGCCCTTTGTCTGATATGTTTGCAACATTTCTTCATTAAATCTTGCTATGGATTTGTCTCACTAAAAATTAGTTATAGTGCTCCTGATTTTGGTGGATAGCTCCTAACAATCATAATCATTTGGTGGAAAATAAAATGGCTCCTTCATGTTCCTTTCAAGGTCACTTTTTGTAGTTTTTTCACTAACTTACTTGGCATGCGTTCATATGTTGGCATCCCTTTCCTCTCTTCATTTGGGGGCTCTTGCAGGCTTCATCGATGGCTCCTCAATAGGTTTGATAAATACTACACCCAAAGGAATAGTAAGTGATTTCATACGTAAATCAAGGAAAATGTTAGTCAAGTTCTACAAATGCATTGTTAGATCCATCCATGCATCATTAAAAGATCATAATATTCATCATTGTGCCACATTTGGAGCTCATTTGGACCATAAAATAAATGTGGGTTCAGGGATGTGATTGTAGGAAGGTCGAACAATGTTTGGAGTCTCTACCACTAAGCAACTAAATTTAGAGCACAATGACCAACAGGTGGAAGTTCACACTGTTGGACCTGTGGGTTGCTTAGACTTTAAGTGCTACCTGCAAAAAATTGACCAATTTAGGAGATGTGGGAGGGAGATACAAGGTCACCATTGTATGTTCACCATTAGGAATGGCATTGGAGGGATGCTGACCCACAAACCCACAACTCTTAGCAATTTTGAGTTTTTTTTTAAATTAAGCAATGGAAGATGCATCAAAAGGGTGCCTAGACCTGTTCCTTAATGCTTTGGCCCTTTTTGAAAAATGTGGAAATCTAGAATGTGGAAGCTAGAGGGTCTGTTTCCTTAAAAAAGACATTGAGAAAACAGAAACATGTGGAGGCCTACAAGGAAGTTCCCATAGATGATGATGGAGGGATAGTGACCTGCAAGGAAGTTGCCACAGACGGTGATAGAGGGACAGTGGCCCACAAGGAAGTTGCTGCAAATGGTGATGAAGGGATGGCATCCTGCAAGGAAATTCCTGTGGATGGTGACAAAATGATGGTGGCCCGCAAAAAGTTCCCATGGATGGTGGCACACAATGAAATTCTCACAGACGGTGATGAAGGGATGGAAGCCCATAAGGAGGTTTTTGCAGATGGTGACAGAGGGATGATGACCTACAAAGAAGTTCTCATAGATAGTTATGGAGGGACGATGGCCCGCAACAGAGTTCCTGCGGATGATGATGAAGGGACGACGACCCACAAGGAAATTCTCATGGATGGTGAGGGAGGGACGGTGGCCCGCAAGGAAATTCCTGTGGATGATGACGAAGGGATGATGACCCGCAAGGAAATTCCCATGGATGGTGGAGGGACAATGACCCATAATGAAATTTCTACAACTTCATAGAAGTGAAGTAAGCAAGTAGGGACAAAGTTAGCAGGAGCAAGGAAAAAAGTGGAAAAAGGAAGGGAGAGAACTTTATTTCTCCCTCAGATTCGAATTCCTCAGTTGAACATGAAGGTAGGGAGCAACGTTTATAGGCCAATTTCCATTAATGGCATGCATTGACTTCTTGGTACAACAAACTTAGGTTAGGTGAGATGTGGAAACCCACACTCATTTGGATGCTTGGTCAAGGATCATATGGAGAAACTAAGTGCAAAGCCCTCCATGTGGGTGGAAGTCAAGGGTCGGCTACTGCTTGGTAGAGAAATAGAAGCAAAAACCCACACGAGGTGACCCACAAATGCAGGTCCATGATACCTGATGGAAACAATGATGAAGGAGGATTTGGGTTCCACCATGTGGGTAGATGGTGAGGATATGTTGCTGAAAAATAGTGGTGTGCAATGGTAAACAACATGAGACCCTTGATTACAAGTCCACGAGGCCTAATGGACTCTGAGGTGATAAGGAAAGGGAAACTCGTAAGACCCAACCCACAAGGGAAAATGACTTGGTGAAATTCAGGTGGGCAAGTTTAGCCAATGGTAAATTAATAGTTTTAAGGCCCACAACTAACTTGAGCTTGGAAGTAGGGGTGTGGAAACTAAGACAAGGGAAAAGTTTCCTGTCAAGAGCAAAAAATGGGGTTCCCTACCTACACCAGGGCATGTGTGCAAAACATGCACAACAAATGGTGACTTGTTGGGGAAATTCTGTAGAGCATTTTGGTGACAAACTAGAATCACGAACCCACAATCTTTGGTTCCAACCTTCATGCTAGGACAAACAAACCAAATGGTTGGCCAAAGGATCAAAACCACTAGTCAACCCAACCTTCCGTATACTGAAAATATAAGTGTGTGCAATTGTGTTTATTTCCATGCTTCAGTTGCTATAGGAACCCAAGCTATGTCAATTTAAGCTACATAGTTTATTCTGACTCCAAAATCATAGAGGACATTGCCTCGCTACTAGCCAGGCATCCATATCCCTGAGGAGTTTATCATTGTGATTCTCCTGAACATTTCTCTACTACCAACCAGACATCCATAGTCTCGATAGAGTTGCTCAGATCCACCTGAAAAGTTGAATTTTCTTTCTTCTTTTTATTTTCAATTTTTTCTTTCTTTCTTTTTGTTTATTTTCTTTTGATTTTATCTTTTCAATTCTTTCTTTTCAACTTGCAAGTAATGAAGGTCATGCTTAGGACTAAGAATCACAATGGCACTGAAGAATTTTTTTAGATCTTTCACTTAACCAGACATCACAAAGGATCTAAAGCAACCTCTATGTTCTTAAAGTGTGTAAGAGATATGAGGTTTTAGAATACATTAGGAAAAATAAGACCTACGACTTATCCCCTTCAGACCAAACATCCAAATCACTTGACACTAACAGAATACCCTCACCATCCACTCTGAAAACTTGATTAAAGTTTATCAAAGAAATACATAGAACAACCCCAGAGAATAAAATAATGGTTGTGCATGCAAATGTGCCTAACTAAAAGAAAAGGTACCCCAAGCAAAGTAGCAAAGTGCTAGCAAAATGACAATAGAACACAAGAAAATTAAAGGAAAATGGAAAGCGAATGGAAAGCGAACACCTAAACTAACCAAAGCAGGAAAGTGAGAGCCAACAACAAGGAAAATACTCTATAGTAAACTAACCTATGGTAAACCAACCAACCTAGCAAAAGCTAGAAAGCAGATTATGTACACGAAAGTGAGATATGTACATGAAACCTACACTACCCAAAGTAGACTAGACTATGTACAAGGATATGTAGACTAGACTATGTACAAGGATATTCTCATAGAATGACATTCAGGCAAGGAAAGCAAACACTTACACCCATTGGATTTCGTAATGCATGCACAAGTAGGAGGGAAATTGTTATAGTTCTAATCCATCTAGATTCATCTTTAGGTTTAGGGAAAAGTAGTTCAATGTTGCAGCATTCAAATTCATTGACACATTCAGGAAAAATAAACAATTGAGGTGATTCATTAAACCCATGGTTAACCCATAAACACATCTATCTCCCCTTGTACCCATAATCAAAATGATAAATGTAGCTCTAAGTATTCATAGGAACAAGGAAAGATAGAACCTAGATGTCATCATATGATAGTAGCAACATTTGACAGTCAAGAGAAAGAACCACATCATTGGCCATTGCATTGGTAGCCTAAGGTGGAGGCACTGGATGGTGTAGCATCTTTGATCTTGAGCTTACATAAGGCAGAGAGAATGACACAGCAAGCACCTCTTTCAAGCTACCTATGGGACCCGCAGCCCCTATCGACTGTCCCTTGAGGATATATATTTCATCTCATTCATCATCCATAGTCCATGGCTCCATTTGATTGTTGTCCTCAAAAGGAAGCCTATTGTCCCATTTCAGTTTCCTTGTGTTGAAACTAATTTTATGATGTTCAATGCCATAGGAAAATGACATGGATGAATCTATCCTATTGCAAGTCTCTAAATGTGAAAGAGCATCAACAATGGTCAAGGAAACAACACTCTTACTTGCATCTTGTAGTTGGCCAGGGATGTTATACTTGTTGGCAACCATCAAAACACCCCCACCTTTGTCTTCATCTCTTTGCATTTCATGTATCTCACCATGATGTTCATTCGTTTCCTCTTGTTCACTATCACTATATATGGAGAAGGTGTTCCTCACCCAATCTAGGAGCTCTAATGGTTCACCATCTAGAGGTTCAGGTAGTATATCTTCATTAGTGCCATCTTTTAAAATGTACTCTTCTTGAGTGTTGGTATACCTCCATAGTATAGTTCCCAATGAAAAAAAGTCATCAATGGAGGGAATCTCATCAAGGGAGCTAGGATTTACTATGCCATTTCCCTCCAAGGATTCCCCATGAATCATATCATCCATGGTGTATAGATACTCTATAAGAGGGGAAAACTCTTAACGATTGATGGGAAGCTCTCCCATTTGATCTATTTCATCATTTTGAGGCTCGAGAATGTGTTGTACTTCTACCGTTGCTTCCCTAACATCCTCATGAGGGATACCTTTGGCTAATTCATCACTTGGTTCCAACACTTGGTCCTCTAGTTCAATCCTTGAAGAAACTGTAGGAAGCAATGCACTTGGATTCCCCACATGTTCTTTAACTTGCTCAATGGCCTCTTGGCATAGTTCACATGTGAACTTGGAATTCACTTAATCATGGAGCCTACACCAATTTGATAGAAGAAACACCTCCAAATCAACTTGGTATCTTATCTCTAACCAATCCCTTGTGAGTCTTGACACGAGCTCATTATATCTTTCCACCATCAGGTCCTCATCATCACTTAAGAAGAAAGTTTGATGTTGGACAACTTTAGCATGTGGTTTTCCGCATTCCTCCAAATCCTCATTTTTAGATGCTTGATTGCTATTATTTATGAAGGAGAGGTCTTCTAATCTTGTTGCACTTATGCTTTCACCATTATTCTCTACTGCCCCAAGGTTGTCAACCACTTCTCCTTTCTGATTTTCAGCATCTCCATGGGCTGCCCCAACATATGTTGATATAAATGTTGTTACTTCATCCTCACCTGCCAACGGTTCTTGTTCTGGTGCGGAGGACTACCCTTTTTCTATGGATAAAATGCCCTTTGATTCCTCTCCAACTAAACCTCTATCAAGAATCCTTGTGGCCCCAAGGAAATTAGCTTCTTCCTCTTGAATTTCATCCTCAGTGTCTATTGTCCCAACACTTGCTTGAGTCAAATTTCTTGGTTCAACTTCAATATGTTGTCCTCCAAATGTTGATAGCTCTCCTACCTCATGGGATGAATCTCCTTCATTGAGAGTTGGTTGTTCCAACTTTTTCAAGATGCCCTCGACTTGAGTGATGATGTTTACACATGATGGACAAGTAAATTTTGAGTGGGGTGGATTATGAAATCTGCACCAACTAGACATCAACACTTCCTCCAATTTTAATCCATCATTGTTGTTCAAGTGTTCTGGGATCATCTCTTTGAATGCCTTGGCTGTCATGCTAGCAAATTCCTCTTCTAGATCTGCAAGAGCCAAGGTCTGGTATATTTCCCAAAAGGGAATTTCTCCTTGAAAGACTCTTTCAATTATGTCTAAGAATGTTAGACATCCCAATTCGTTGTATCTATGAGTGCAATGGATCTTACACTTATTTGCCAATGAAAATTTCTGCAATGGTCTCCTCAATATCCTATTTAAATCTTCATGCAGCTGAGTGATGTTGTTTTGCAAATGTTGCTCAATTTTAGATGAGTTCTTATTTGTCTTCAAATTTCTCATTTTAAATTTCTAGTAGGTAATGAGATGTCCCCATCTCAAACCTTACTTGAATGTGTTTATCAACTTCAAAATTTCAGCTTTGTAGCCTCAAGCTCAGCCATGCCCTCCTTCTAGTGCTAGTTCTTTTGATAGGTTTCTTTGCACCTTCTCAACATAGGTAATGCAAAAGTGCATCAACTCTCTTGAAAATAAATATGTTCCTACAAACAAGCTGTAGAAAATTACCCCAAGGTCTCTCAAGTGTCAAGTCATGACACTACTTGGAATAGTTTAGTTGGTTGATTTTATTTGTTGGTAATCATAGTGTGTCCTTTTTGGTTTACAAATCATGGGAATTTGGGTCTACAAATGGAGTTTCAAAGTGCTAGAATTGAATGAGTAGTGGCCGACCACTCAGAACAACAAGTTGAAATTCACCATGTTCATCAAATTTAGCATTATGGTGATGCTTGAGATCCTACTCTAACAAATTCCTAAAAGAAATAGCAAAATAGGAAGGGTTGAGCAAGCTAAACTAAGTCTAAGCTATGAATGAATAGTAACAATGGATGCTACTACAGTAGAAAAAATTTCTAAACTGGGTTTTTCTTGACCAAGAGAAGCCTACAACTACAAAAAACTAGTGTAATCTTCTAAGGACTATAGATTTTCAAATTGTACATGCACTTCATGAACATACAATTGAACTAAGTTGTAACAATGAAATAAGGAAGCCTAGGCTAACTTTTCACAATAGCTTGTCATCAACAAGTGCCAAAAGTATGGGATAAAATTTCATGAAATACCATAATAGCGAACACCATTATCACATCCATTCAAGAAACTACAACTAAATCTATCATGGAAATTGAATAATGCAAGCAAGGTCAAAAAAATCATGCAATGCTTCCTTCTATTGCTGCAAAATTCCCTTTGCACCAATTCTCCCACCATTTACAAATTAGGGGAAATCCCCTATTTATAGTTTTCAAAAGCCCTAATGAATGGCTAGGATTTATTTACAATGAGTGGCCCAAATTTATTACAAGCTAGGGTTTCACCTACCCCCAATATTTTGCAATTTTAAAATAGACTATTTTGTCCTCTTCTCTATTCTGTCTTGTATCCTATTTTCTCATCTAGTGACCTTGGCACTATAGCAATTTTGTCTTGTAGTGACTGCCCTCTTTGATGCAGCTGAAAACTTGTAGGAGGATTCCCTTTGTCTAATATGTTTGTAATATTTCTTTATTGAATCTTGCTATGGATTTGTGTCACTAAAAATTAGTTATGTTCCTGATTTTGGTGGATAGCTCCTAACAATCATCGTCATTTGGTGGAAAATAAAACAACCCCTTCATGTTCCTTTCAAGGTCACCCTTTGTAGTTTTGTCACTAACTTCCTTGGCATGCATTCATATGTTGGTTATTCCTTCATTGTTTATGCAGATATCCCTTTCCTCTCTTCCTATAGGGGCTCTTGTGGGCTTCTTCAATGGCCCCTCAGCAAGTTCCATATATCCTAAAACAAAAGAAACAGTAAGTACTTTCATACGTAAATCAAGGAAAATGTTAGTCAAGTCCTACAAACACATTGTTAGATCCATCCATGCATCATTAAAAGATCATAATATTCATCATTGTTCCACATTTGGAGCTCATTTGGACCATAAACATAAATGCTGGTTCAGGGGTACGAGTGTAGGAAGGTCAAAGGATGTTTGGAGTCTCAGCTGCTAAGCAATGAAATTTAGAGCACGGTGACCAACATGCATAATTTCACACTACGGGACTCACAGGTTCCTTAGATATTAAGGGCTACGTGCAAAAGTTTAACCAATTTAGGAGATGTAGGAGGGAGCTACCAAGCTGCCATTGTATGTTCGTCATTAGGAACGACATTGGAGGGATGGCGGTCTACAAAGTCCCAACTCTTAGAATTTTTTAGTGTTTTTTAAATTAAGCACATGGAAGATGCATCATAAGGGTGCCTAGACCTATTCCATAATGATTTGGCCCTTTTCAAAAAATGTGGAAATCTAGAATGTGGAAGTTGGAGGGTCTATTTCCTTAAAAATGGCATTGAGCACATGGAAACTAGCAGACGGCGATGAAGGGATGGTGGCCTGCAAGGAAGTTCCCATGGATAGTGACAAAGGGATGGTAGACCACAAGGAAGTTCTCGTAGATGGCGATGAAGGGATGACAACTTGCAAGGAAATTTTCATGGATGGTGATGGAGGGACGATAGCCTGCAAGGAAGTTCCCATGAATGGCGATGGAGGGACAATGACCCACAATGAAATTCCCATGGACGGTGATGGAGGGATGACAGCCTGCAAGAAAGTTCCCATCAACAACAATGGAGGGATGATGGCCCACAATGAAATTCCTACAGATGGCAATGGATGGATGGTTGTCTGCAAGGAAGTTCCCATGGACAACAATGGAGGGATGGCGACCTACAATGAAATTCCTACGGATGACGACGGAGGGATGGTGGCCCACAAATAAATTCTTGTGAATGGTGATGGAGGGATGACAACCTGCAAGGAAATTTCCACAACTTCTCAAAACTCAAAAAAAACTTGGTAGTTCACTTAGGCATCATAGAAACATCCCAAATCCATAGGAAACTTGTCCCCAAAGTCAAAAAATGAGGGGAAAAGTGAAGCAAGCGAGTAGGGACCAAGTCAGTAGGAGAAAGACAAAAAGAGGAAAAAGGAAGGGGGAGGACTTTATTTCTCCCTTAGATTTGAATTCCTTAGTTGAAAATGAAGGGTAGGGAGCAACATTTATAGGCCAATTATCATTAATGGCATGCATTGATTTTTGGGTACAACAAACCTAGGTTGGGTGAGATGTGGAAACCCATGCTCGTTTGGATGCTTGGTCAAGGCTCAAATGGAGAAACTAAGTGTTGAGCACTCCATGCAGGTGGAAGTCAAGGGTTGGTAAATTTCTTGGTAGAGAAACAAAAGTAGAAACCCGTATGAGGTGACCCACAACTGCAGGTCCACAATACGTGATGGACACAATAGCAAAGGCGCATGCGGGGTCCACCATGTGGGTGAATGTTGAGGCTTCACTACTAAAAAATGGTGGGGTGAAATGGTAAATAACATGAGGATACCTGTTATTGTAGTTCTGCAAGGCCTAACAAACATCAGGGCAATAAGCAAAGGGAAACCCATAGGACCTAGCTCGCAAGGGAAAATGACTTGGTCAAATTCAGGTGGGAAAGTTTGGCCAATGGGAAATTGATCATTTTAAGGCCTGTGACCAACTTGACCTTGAAAATAGGGGTGCACAAAGTGAGACAAGGGAAAAATGGCCCATCAAGAGTGAAAAAAATGGGGTCCCTACCTATGAAAGGGTGTTTGTGCAAAACATGCACAACAAATGGTGACTCATTGGGGAAATTCTCTAGAGAATTTCGATGACAAACTGGAATCATGAACCCATAATATATTGTTTTGACCTTCATGCTAGGAAGAACAAACCAAACCATTGACCAAAGGATCAAAGCCACTAGTCAACCCAACCTTCTATATAGTGAAAATCTAAGTGTGTATAATTGCATTTATTTCCATCATTTAGTCACTACATGAACGAAAGCTTCATCAAGTTAACCTACGTAGTTTATTCTAAATCCAAAAGAATCTGGGACATTGCCTCACTGCCAGTCAGGAATCCATAGCCCCAATGAGGTTGTCACTATGATTCTCCTAAACATTGCTCTATTGTTAGCCAGGAATCCATAGCCCCAGTAGAGTTGCTCAGATCCCCTTGAAAAGTTAAATTTTCTTTTTTCTTTTGATTTTCAATGTTTTCTTTCTTTCTTTTTGTTTATTTTATTTTTATTTTATCATTTCAATTCTTTCATTTCAACTTGCAAGCAATGAATCTCACGCTCAGGACTAAGAATCACAGTGGCGTTGAAGCAAAATTTTAGATCTTTCACTTAAGCAAACTTCACAAATGACCTAAAGCAACCTCTAGATTCTTAAAGTGTGTAAAAGATATGAGATTTCAAAATACATCAGGATAGATGAGACCTATGACTTATCCCCTTCGAACCAAACATCCAGATCACTTGACACTAACAGAAGACCCTCACCATCCACTATGAAAACTTGATTAAATTTTATTGAAGAAATACATAGAACAACCCTAGACAATAAAATAATGGTTGTACACACAAATGTGCCCAGCTAAAAGTAGAGGGACCCCAAGAAAAGTAGCAAAGCGGTAGCAAAACGATAGTAGAACGAAAGAAAATGGAAGGAAAATAGAAAGTGAATGGAAAGAAAACACCTAAACTAACCAAAGCAGGAAATCGAAAGACAATAGCAAGGAAACTACACTATAGAAAACTAACCTACAACAAACCAAACAACCTAATGAAAGTAGGAAAGTGGAGTATGTACATGAAAGCAAGATATGTACATGAAACCTACACTACCTAAAATAGACTATGTACAAGGATATTTGTGTAGAATGGCATTCAGGCAAGGAAAACCAATACTTACACCCATTGGATTTCGTAATGCATGAACAAGTAGGAGGGAAATCATTACAGTTCTAAGCCATGCAAATTCATCTTTATGTTAAAAAAAAAGGAGTTCAATGTTGCAAAATTCAAATGCAATGACACATTCAAGAAAAATCAGCAATTTAGGTGATTTATTAAACCCATGTTTAATCCATAAACACGTTTATCTCCCCTCATACCCATAATCAAAATCATAAACACGGTTGTAAGTATTCATAGGAGCAAGGAAAGATAGAACCCGAATGTCATCATATGACGACAACAATGCTTGACAGTTGAGAGCGAGCACTGCATCATTGGTTATTGCATCAGTAGCCTCAGGTGGAGGCACTAGATGGTGCACCACCTTTGAACTTGAGCTTACACAAGGTGGAGAGAATGAGGAAACAAGCACCTCTTATGAGCTACCAGTGGGACCTACAACTCCTATCAACTATCCCTCAAGGAGATATATTTCATCTCATTGATCATCGATAGTCCATGGCTCCATTTGATTGTTGTCCTCAAAAGCAAATCCTAATATCCCATTTTAGTTCCCTTGCATTGAACTTAATTTTATGATGTTCAGTGTCATAGGAACATGACATGGACAAATCTATCCTATTGCAACAATCTGAATGCGAAAGATGATTAACAATGGTCAGGGTGGCAACACTCCTACTTGCATATTGTAGTTGGAAAAGTATGTCATACTTGATGGAAGCCATCAAAGCACACCTTCCTTTGTTTTCTTCTCTTTGCAGTTTATGTATCTCACCATGATTTTCATTCATTTCTTCTTGTTCACTATTGCTATATATGGAGAAGGCATTCCTCACCTAATCTAGGAGCTTTAATGATTCACCATCCAGAGGTTCAGGTAGTATATCTTCATCAGTGCCATCTTCTAAAATTTACTCTTCTTTAGTGTTGGTATACCTCCAAAACATAGTTCCCAATGAAAAAAGTCATCAATGGAGGGAACCTCATTAAGGGGGCTAATATTTACAATGTGATTTACCTCCAAGGATTCCCCATGAATCCTATCATGCATGGTGTATAGATTCTCTATAAGAGGTGCATACTCTTAACGATTGATGGGAAGCTCTGCCATTTGATCTATTTCATCATTTTGAGGCTTGAGAATGTGTTGTACTTCTACCATTGCTTCCCCAACATCCTCATGAGGGCTACCTTTGGCTAATTCATCACTTGGTTCCAACACTTGGTCCTCTAGTTCAATCCTTGAAGCAACTATAAGAAGCAATGCACTTGGATGCCCCACTTCTTCTTTAACTTGCTTGATGGCCTCTTGGAATAGTTCACATGTAAACTCAGAATGCACTAAATCATGGAGCTTGCACTAATTCAGTAGCATCAACACCTCCAAATCCACTTGGTATCTCAACTCTGACCAATCCCTTTTGAGTCTTGACACAAGCTCGTTATATATTTCCACCATCGGGTCCTCATCATCACTTGAGAAGGAAGTTTGACGTTGGATAGTTGCGGCACGTGGTTGTCCCCATTCCTCCAAATCCTCATTTTCAGATGCTTGATCATTGTTATTTATGAAGGAGAGTTCTAATCTTATCTCACTTATGCTTTCACCAGCATTCTCTACTTCCCCTAGGCTATTAACCCTTTCTTCTTTCTAATTTTAGCATCTCCTTGGGCTGCCCCAACATACACTATTGTAAATGCTATTACTTCTTCCTCAACTACCAATGGTTCCTCTTCTTTTTTGGAGGACTGCCCTTTTTCTATGGAGAAAAGGCCCTCTAATTCCTCTCTAACTAAATCTCTATCAAGGCTCCTTGTTTCCCCAAGGAAATTAGATTCTTCCTCTTGACTTCCATCTTCAATGTTTGTTGTCCTAGCACTTACTTGTGTCAAATTTCTTTGTTCAAATTGAATGTGTTGTCCTCCAAATATTGATAGCTCTCCTACCTCATGGGATGACTATCCTTCATTGAGAGTTGGTTGTTCCAACTTGTTCAAGTTTCCCTTGACTTGAGTGATGATGTTTACACATGATGGACAAGTAAATTTTGGGTGGGGTGCATTATGAAATCTGCACCAACTAGACATCAACACTTCCTCCAATCTTAATACATCCTTTCTATCCAAGTGTTCTTGGATCATCTCTTTGAATTCCTTGGCTACCATGTTAGAGAATTCCTCTCCTGGATCTGCAAGAGCCAAGAGCTGGTATATTTCCCAAAATGGAATTTCTGCTTGCAAGACTCTTTCAATTCTATCTAAGAATGTTAGAGATCCCAATTCGTTGTGTCTATGAGTGTAACGGATCCTACACTTATCTACCAATTCAAATTTCCACAATGGTCTCCTCAATATCCTATTTAAATCTTCATGTATTTGAGTGATGTTGATTTGCAAATGCTGCTCTATTTTAGGTGAGTTCTTGTTTTACTTAAAATTTCTAATTTTAAATTTCCAACATGTAGTGAGATATCCCCATCTCAAATTTTACTTGAATGTGTTTTTCAACTTCCAACTTTCAGCTTTGTAGCCTCAAGCTCAGCCATGCCCTCCTTCTAGTGTTAGTTCTTTTCATGGTTGTTTTTGCACCTTCTCAACAAAGGTAATGCCTAAGTGCATCACCTCTCTTGAAATACAATCTCCTACAAACACATTGCAGAAAATTACCCCAAGGTCTCTCAGGTGTCAAGTCATGAAAATGCTTGGAATAATTTAGTTGGTTGATGTGATTTGTTGGCAATCATAGGGTGACCTTTATGGTTTACAAAGCATGGTAAGTTGAGTCTACAAGTGGAGTTTTAAAGTGTTGGAAGTGAATGAACAATGGCTACCCACTTAGAACAACAAGTTGAAACTCACCATGTTCATAAGATTTAGCATTATGGTGATGCTTGAGATCCCACTCTAACAAAGGACTAAAAGAAATAGCAAAATAAGAAGGGTTGTGTGGGCTAAACTAAGTCTAATATATGAAGTAACAGTAACAACGAAGGTTGCTATAGTAGAAAAATTTCCTAAACTATGTTTTTCTTGACCAAGACAAGCCTACAACTACACAAAACCAGTGAAACCTTATAAGGACTATAGATTTTCAAACTGTACATGCACTTCATGAACATACAATTGAACTAAGTTGTAGCAATGAAATAAGGAAGCCTAGGCTAATGTTGCACAATAACTTGTCATCAACAAGTGCCAAAATTATGGGCTAAAAGGTCATCAAATACCATAACAGTAAACAACATTATCACATCCATTCAATAAAATACAACTAAATCTATCACAAAAGTTGAATCATGCAAGCAAGGTCAACAAAATCAAAGAAAAAACCCATAAAATCATGTAATGCTTCCTTCTATTGTTGCAAAATGCCTTTCGTACCAATTCTCCAACCATTTACAAATGAGGGGAAAGCCCCTATTTATAGTTTTCCAAAGCCCAAATGAATGGCTAGGATTGATTTACAATGAGTGGCCCAAATTTAGTACAAGCTAGGGTTTCAACTACCCCCAATTTTTCATAATTTTAAAATGGAATATTTTGTCTTGTGGCCTGTTTTCTCATTTGTTGACCTAGGCATCGTAGCAATTTAGTCCTATAGTGACTATCTTATTTCATGTAGCTAAAAACTTGTACAAAGATTCCCTTTGTCTGATATGTTTGAAACATTTCTTCATTGAATATTTTTGTGGATTTATGTCACTGAAAAGTAGTTATGTTGCTCCTGATTCTTGTGGACAACTCCTAACAGTCATCATCATTTTGGTGGAGAATAAAAAAACTAATTCCTATTCCGTTCAAAGTCACCCTTTGCAATTTTGTCACTAACTTCCTTGGCATGTGTTTATATGTTGGTTAGTCCTTCATTGTTTATGCAAACATCCCTTTCCTCTCTTCTTCTAGGGGCTCTTGTGGGATTCTTCGATGGATCCTTAGCAGGTTCCATAAATCTTGCACCCAAAGACACAGTAAGTTCTTTCATACATAAATCAAGGAAAATGTTAGTCAAGTCCTGCAAACACATTGTTAGATCCATCCATGCATCATTAAAAGATCATAATATTCATCATTGGTCCACATTTGGAGGTCATTTTGACCATAAATATAAATGTGGGTTGAAGGGTGCAAGCCTAGGAAGGTTAAAGGATGTTTGGAGTCTTTGCCACTAAGCAACAAAATTTAGAGCATGACAACGCATAGGCAGAAGTTCACACTACGAGACCCACAGGTTCCTTAGTCATTAAGGCCTACGTGTGAAAGTTTGACAAATTTAGGAGATGCAAGGAGTTACCAGGCTTCCATTGTATGTTCACCATTAGAAATTGCGTGAGAGGGATGGCTGTCTACAAAGCCACAACTCTTAGCAATTTTGAGTTTTTTAAAATTAAGCAGATGGAAGATGCATCAGAAGGGTACCTAGACCTACTCCTTAATGGTTTAGCCCTTTTCAAAAACTGCAGAAATCTAGAATGTGGAAGCTAGAGGGTTTGTTTCCTTAAAAATGACATTGAGCACACAACTCGTAGATGATGATGGAGGGACAGCGGCCCACAGGAAGTTCCAATGGATGGTGATGGAGGGATGGTGGCCTGCAAGGAAGTTCCCACAAATGGAGACAAAGGGACAATGGAATGCAAGGAAATTCTCACAAATGGTGATGGAGGGATGGAAACCCATAAGAAAGTTCTCACTAACGACAATAGAGGGACGACGACCTGCAATAAAATTCCTATGAATGATGACAAAGGGATGGCGGCCCGCAAGGAAGTTCCCATGGATGGTGATAGAGGGACGATGACCTACAATGAAATTCCCATGGATTACGATGGAGGGATAGTGACCCACAAGGAAGTTCCTATGGACAACAATGGAAGGATGATGGCCTACAAGGAAATTCTCATAGACGGTGATAGAGGGATGGCAACCCACAAGGAAATTTATGCGGATGGCGACAGAGGGACAGTGGCCTGCAAGGAAATTTCTGCAACTTCCCAAAACTAAATGAAACCTTGTTAGTTCACTTAGGAATCATAGAAACATCCCAAATCTATAGACATCTCCCCAAAGTCAAAAAATGAAGGAAAATGTGAAGCAAGCGAGTAGGAACCAAGTCAACAGGAGCAAGGAAAAAAGTGGAAAAAAGAAAAGGACTTTGTTTCTCCCTTAGATTCGAATTCCTTAGGTGAAATTAAAGGGAACAGAGTAGAATTTATAGGCCAATTTCCATTAATGGCATGCATTGATTTCTTGGTATGAAAAAACCAGGTTAGGTGAGATGCAAAAACCGATGCTCGTTTGGATGCTTAGTCAAGGCTCAGATGGAAAAACTAAGTGCAGATCCCTCCATGCGGGTGGAAGTCAAGGGTTGGCCACTATTTGGAAGTGAAAGGGAAGTGGAAACCCACACGAGGACACCCACAACTATGGTTCCGTGATACTTGATGGATGCAATGGTGAAGGTATATGTGGGGTCCACCATGTGGGCAGACACTGAGGCTTCACCACTGGCAAAAAATAGGGTGCAATGATAAATAGCATGAGGAGACACACAATTGAGGGTATGCAAGGCCTAATGGACGTTGGGGCACTAAGAAAAGGGAAAGCCACATGACCCAACCCACAAGGGAAAATGACTTGGTGAAATGGAGGTGGAAAAGTTTGGCCAATGGGAAATTGATCCTTTTAAGGGGGTATGTGCAAGATCATGATGGGCCAAAAAGTGGCAATATGATGGGTATGTGGCTAACGAATTTTTGTTTACCCAAAATTGATGAAATAAAAAGCGTTTTTAAAGGAGATTCTTGGCTTTCCACCACTATTAATTATTCTTTACTTTGAATTTAATAAGTAATTATTATTCATTTTCTATTCAAATTATGACTAAAGTCGTAATTGATAGACTGATTGAAAAACATCTATAGCTTTCAAACAATATCACATTTTTTGAATCCAAAACATGTGTCACAGTCTATGATTCTCATACTATAGGATTAAAAAAAGAAACATTGAATTTCATGAAGTTTTGACCAAGTTAAGGTGGTCAGACATATGAGTTTTTTATATTTTTTAAAAGTTGTAATAAAAAATTCATAATTAATTATTTACTTAGAAAAAAATTACAAAAAAATATGCATCACATTGGGAGATGAGTCCTCTACTTATATCTAAAATCTTATACAAAAATATTATCATTTTATTGTGGTTAGGGTGGTCAGACAGACACCTACTTCTTATTTTTTCCCAAATTTAAGTACTACTGCATTGAAATTTCAAAATTTCACCAAATAGATTTTTTTTTAATAAAAAAACCTAGTAGTTTAGAAACTACATTAAATTTACTACAAATTCTATTGTTACATATTTTTTATATAATATAGATAACTTATTTATATTTTTATGTCAAGTTGCCTAACTCTGATTTTTCTAATTTTTTTGCCACTGCAGGGCCTATTTTTTCCATGATGATCCTACACATACCCAAGGCTCATGACTGACTTGAGCTTGGAAATAGGGGTGCACAAAGCGAGACAAGGAAAAAACGGCCCATCAAGAGGGAAAAAAGTGGGTCCTTGCCTACAACAAGGTATGTGCGTGAAATATGCACAAGTTCCTCATGCATTTTAGGTTCTAAGGTAGGATTTATGGGCCTTTGTTTTTGTATAAAATTTTTTGCATCTAGTTTCAATGGAATCTCATGTTGGAAAAAATCATCTCTATATGATTTAAGATCATCATAAGACCATGCAAAAACATGCTTATATTTCCTTAATAGTGCAATCAACATCTTCCTGATTGTTGGGCTTATTTTTTTCTTGATATACACCCTTTTAGGGGATAGTTCAGGTCCAAGGTTGATCTCCTTAATGTCTTCCCTTTTTACTAGTGTTTGTTTCATAAGGGCTAGGTGATTTCCATCAAACACCCTTTCCAGTGCCACAAGTCCTTTAGGAATCTTAGCAGTCTTGAGCTGGACAAATTTCTTTCCAAATACAGTTAGCTTGCCATCTACTTCTTCCACAAAGGCATTAAAATCAATTTCTTGGGCTTCATACTAATCAATGCAATGTAATAACTTAATAAAATCAATATCATCATTAAAGCTTACTAAGTCCACATCACAAAGGAAATTCATCTAATTTTGATCAACATATTCCATAATTTGGTTCACTCTTGGCTCCCTATACAGTTTAACCTCTTCACCGTTTATTGGTATTGTGGCATAGGATAAGTCAAATTGCACATTTCCTCCCACTGAAGTAGTCCATTGTCTTGATAGGAGCATCCCAAAATGAGGGGGTGTGTCTATTGTAGTTATGTCAATTGTGTATTCTACTTGTGGATAAGTAGCTAGCTTCACTTCTAGATCCTTCATGATTTCTACCACTAGGACATGCCTACTATCCATAGCATAACATTTACCACCAATAGTGTCTACCCACATGCCAATCTATTTCATGACCCCTATTGGCATGATGTTAATAGTACTCCTGAATAAATCATGCAATTCCTCACCAATTTTTTATTTATGAGTAATGTGGTAAAAAATGGATCAACCTATGTGGGATTCATCAGTGTATCACCAAGACAAACCTCAGGGACTTTTATATCTCCTTGCCTACTATTACTGATTTTTGGTGATTTCTTTGATCTCCAAGCTTGTGACTTTATTAGTTCCATTGGATATTAGCTGAATAGCACTGTCTCTATATTCTTTTATCTTCATCATTTACAATAATGGAACAAACATCTTTACCTGAGACAATGCTTGTGTGAAATCAAATGAAGAGGCATTTTTTTCTTTGGCTATCTTCCTTTGTTCTAGTGGTTCTCCTTTATTTTCTTATTTTTCCTTTTTATTTGTTTCATCATATTTTTGTTTGCTTTTGTATAATCCCTTATCTTCTTCTTTATAAGCATGCATGTGCTCATTCTTATTAAGTTCCTTATTCTCTACCTTCTTTGATTTTTCCTAAATTGTTTCTTTATATTTCACAAACAATCCTCTTGGAGTGCCATCATTTACATTTTTCATTTTGTTTCTCAACCTATAGTTTCTTTTTGCTTGCTCTACTATAGCAACGGTTAAGTCATTAATCTCTTCCTCAATTGGCCTCCTCAATTCATACTTACTTGACTTAGGTGGTGTATAAGGAGGATGTGATTCATCATTGCTTTCATTATCCTCATCAGAGAAGACATGTTTTTCTTCCATGTGAATATTTTACCTCCAATTGTTTACATCATACTCATAACCTTCATCTCTTAAGGATGAATATTCTTGTTCAACTCAATGCAGGGTATGTGAAGTTAGATATATTGTATGATCTTCCTCTTCATTTTCATATGGTTTTTCTTCTTCTTGTATTGATTGTGCTACAACACAATGATTCAAGGAATGAGACAACTTGTAAACTTGACACCAAGGGTTGCTATTAACCATGTAGGCTCCTTTTTTCTTTAAGGGATCAAGTGTTTCTTTGTACTTAGGCCTATCAGTTATGTGTTTTGCATCTTTCCAATTCATGTTATATGAAATATCATGTAATCATGGTCTCATTTATGTTTGAATTCTCTAGCTTATTCTAGGGATTATTAGAGTTTTGGGGAACCCTAAGGTTGTCCCTTTCTCCTATCATCCCTGTAGCCTTTCTATTGCTTTCAATAGTTAATGTAGTCTTTTGTGCTTCAGTTAAACTTCCAAGGCATTTGTTTCTGAGTTCATAGCCCATTTTTAGATCAGAGGCTTTTAAATAAATACTTAAAGTTGTCGGATCAGTCAATTTGGATCCATGTGGTTTTTTTTTGTATAGTTTGGAAAACCTTTGATTGAAGTCATAAACTGACTCATTTTGGTATTTTTGAGTACTTATCAATCCATGAAGGGAAAATTTAGGGAAACATGGGTTCCCATATTGTTCTAAAAATTGGTTCCAAAAGTCTACTATAGAATCAATTGAAGCATCTGGTAGACCATTGAACCAATCCCTTGCTTCTTCAATAAGGAACATCATGAGTAATATCATATTTACATCCTCATACTCCATACCAATATCTTGTATAAAGGCATTGAAATTCCTGATATGTTCTTCAACTGATATCACATTATTCCTAGTGAATTTGGGAACTGTATTTATCTAATTGTTGCTGATTGGGTATGGATATAATTGGTGCCCTGTTAAATCAAATTTTCTACATGTGCTCATAGGGTTTTGTGGGTGAAAATTTAGAGGTGGTGGATTGGAGTGGTATTGATATCCATATTGAGGCTGATGATAGACATTTTGTTGGATGTGTGGTTGAGGGTATACATTTTGATGTGGCACATGTTGCTAATTTTGTGGGACATATTGTTGGCCTGGTGGTGGATAGTGCTAGGGAATATTGCCAGCATTTGTGGGTTGGGACCATTGTAATGGAATATTATGCTAAGTGCATTATCTTGGGTTACCACCGACATGATGAGGTAATTTTGAAGTACCTGGATCACCAACACTCTGAGATAGCGCCAATGAATTGAAATTACCACCTTGTTTATGTGGAGGGATATATTTTGGTGGCTTTGGTCCCTGGATGTTTAATTGTGCCATTTGGTGACCTAGCTCCTGAGTTTCTTGTATCATCTATTGTATCCTTCTAATTTTTTTTCTTATCCATTCTAAATGTAGTTTGATCTCTTGGTTAGTCATACTATCAAAATGAATAGTAGTGTGATCAACAAACCCCTCATGGTTTTCTTCTCCTTGCTGTGATGAGAATCCCCTATCATATTCCTCTTGTCTCCATTTTCTTTCTTCTTCCATCCTCTCATCAAACTCATTTTCCTTTTGAGGGTCTAACTTGAAATTGAGGATATTATCATTTTTATTGCTTCTTTTAGGAGGTGTTGAAGGATTTCCACCATTAGTGTGAAGTGGAGAGTTGAATGTTGTGAAGGGATTCTCTGATGTGTTCACATTACCTTCTGGTTGTTTGCATACCATTTCACTCTTATTTGTGTTATTTTTCCAATGAGGAGATCCATGCTTATCTATCCACCTAATATTGTTCTTCTAAGGATTCCCCTGGTGCAAAGATCTTCTTTCAGTCATATTGGATGATATAAAATAGCTCTTGTTTCTATCGTCTATCCTTTCTCTTCTTATGTTTATCTTATCAGTCATAAAAATCCTTCAGATTTTCCACCTAATTTTCATAGGTAGGAAAATGATTGTGTTTCCCCAGTGGAGTGTTCACCCTTTTGTGATATTTTGGAACGACTCTATGATGGAAGGCTTAAGGTTCAAAATTGACTTATCCCCAGTAGATTCACCAATCTATTGGATGTGTGACTCAGATGGGGAGTGCAAATAAAAAAATTATGAACCTTTGGGTAAATACCAATTTTGAAACTTTACTGACTCTATTAATTGATAGGCTAGAACCATTTTTTTCCTAAATCTTCCCTAGTAAAGTCACAAATCTTTTGGGTCTCAAAAATTTTGGTTATAAATCCTAAGAGGATGTCAGGATTTATGATCAAACTTTCAACATTTTTGAACCAACGAATGGAGTTTACCTATACGGTTGATGACTCCTTGCACTTCAGGATCTGCTAAACCTAGGTGGGTGGACCTTGATAGCTAAAGAAGATTGCGTGACTTATTTGAATTTAATGATCTATCCATAGTGGCATAAAGTGTGGGATAGATGATGGCTTGTTAATTATTTCTACTCCTAATGTGATAGTTGGAAATTTTGAATGTGAAGGTTGATAAGTAAAGTATAATGAAATGTGAAGTAGATCAATGCTTTATTGGGTAAGTGGAGTCAATAAAGTTTTATTACAGGTGACTATTATTGGTTACAGTTTTGATTGTTTGACATTTAGGTTTGTTTATATCTTGTATAAATGTGCACTAATGTGACTGACTAACTCTACTTATTCATCCAATTGATCCTATCAGGTTAATGTGATTTATTAAAAGGATTTTAATCCTTCTTTGAAGGAACCAATTAAAAGAATCACACAATGACAACAAATGTGTATTGAAAAATGAAGTATATCCTCAATTTGAATAGAAAGATAATATCAAGTTGAAGATAGTATGACAATATTATCAATTACCTAACTCTTCTTACTAATTCAAATGTTACTTCCAAGTTACTGTAATCAGTTAAAAGGATTTTAATACTTTAATGAAAACCAATCAACTTGATTACACAATAACAACAAATGTGTCTTAATGAAATTGAATATCAAATTGGATACACAAATTCAAATAACAAAGAAATAAAAATGTGGAGACAACTAGATAATTGTTTAAATTAACAAACAATAGACACTAATATGAAGTCACACAACATCAAAGATATTCTATTGATTTATCACAAAATTCATGCATGCATAATGGTCGTTTACAATATAATCTATAATCTATATTATGAAAGTCATATTTTGTATCTCTATCTATTCTCTCTCTATTTTCTCTTACTATTTAATAATTACATGTCCAACTTATATATCAATGTCTTGAAGAGGGTATACCCCTTCATAAGTGTCTTTTGGAATTAACAACAATAAAACATTAATAATTAAACTCTAATGAACCATAAATGGACTTGTGTAATATGATATAAATATCCTTGACTTAGGTGTGTATCAACATCCTTTGCAACATTCCTTGCAATAATCTCCATGATGACCATCTTCTCCAAATGCTCATAGGCCTCTTCCAGTGTTGAATCCTCATTCTTAGCTGCCTCCATGGCTCCATGTAGTATTAATTGGCATTCTTTCATCCATTCACTTTTATTTTTCAATTCTCTATCATATTTAAATAGTGAAGGAACCCCCTCCTTTGAAGCATCAATAAAATCCTTGGCATCTTCTTGAAGTTCCTTATAATAATCCTTATGTTTCATCTCCATGTCCTTAGAAGCTATATTGGCTCCAGTATCAGAAGTGCTTCTCTTTTGTATTTATTGGATCTTTTCCTAAATCTTGTTACTTATCATTTTATGTTCTTGAATGGAAGTGTGACTCTTGGAGTGGGTTACCTAGAACTTGTCCATCCAGATCATTAGATTAGCATGCCTCTTTTGGAATATTCCAGAAAGTGTGTCAAATTTGGCCTTGTGCACTTGAGTGTGTATTTGTGATTCCTTACTTTTGTCCTCTAATTGGGAACCTTATCCTTGAGTTAAAATTCTAGTAGATTCTTCGAATGTGTCCTTGATTGTGTCTCTCAAGAAATTATTATTTTTTAGAACTCTTTCATTGTTCAACTTGTACATATCTCGTTCTTTGATCAACATTTGAATATGTGTCTTGTTCAATTTGGCTACATTTATGCCAATGTCATCTATGATCATAGGATTAGTTTCTCCTACCTTTAATTTCATCACATGACCAAATTCCTTCTCAGTATCAATAATCACATATTTCTTATGTGGAAGGTACAAATCCCAAATCATAAGAGAACCATCATTAGGATTGTACCTTGACCTAGTGTATACCTCTGTTACACCTTCTAGACTGATTGTGTGTTTAGCACCATTATTATGTAAAAAAATATCAAAGACAAGAGTAGAATTTAAGTCTAAACCAAGAAACATCATCACACCAGACTCCTCTAGTAACTTTTTTCCTTTCTCCGGAGTCATGTTCTTCATCTCATTCTCCACATTCATTTTCAAGGTGTTTAGTAACTAGTTTTCATTCCTAGGTATGATGTTTGTGATTGATTCCCTTATTTTCTTTCCCTTTTGTTTGCAGAAAAATGATTTAAATTCAGGAGATTTAATGAACTGGTCATCAAAGACAAATTATAGGCCAATTGCCTAGTATCTGTGTCAGATGATTCCTCAACTTCTTGTTCTCTGTTCAAAGGTTGATACTCTTCAATTCTTGGTTTGGGGATGTTGTCAGTTTGGCCTTGGGAATCTCTTTCATTAGAAGATTCCTTACTACTAGAGAACAACATTTCTACTTCTAGTATCTCCTTCATCTTCTATTCCATTTCTCTATTATAGTTATCAATTTCCAATTTATACTCCTCTTCCATGTTTATGATTATATCATCGTGAGGATATGGTATATGAACATATCTGCCTAATTTTGTTTTTTCCTTGCAAAATCAATATAACCTTTAGGATCAAATCCTTTCCTTGGTGCATCCTTCTTCATATTGAAATGTGACAATTTTTCCAAAATAAGATCATATCCTTCTTTTGAAACCACAATGAAATCCCCAAAATGCAATGTACTAGGCATGAATGACTCTTTCTCATATGCACTCAAGTTCATAACACTAGAATAATCCAGTTCCCTGACAATTTCTAGATATGCAATTTTGTCTGGCTCAGTCTTGGGTAGCAGGAAAGGTGTAACTACAAAACCATATAATCTAATCATAGTGGAATCAATATAGCTATACCAATCGCCCAATTATGACCTAGAGTTAGTGTTCCATTGAAATCCTTGGGCCTTAAGAATATTTTGATCTCATCAGTCAATGAATAATCACAAGAATGATTATAAAACCTATACAATGTCTAGACAAAGTATTCTTCAAAATAAACATAACTGGAATTGATAAATCTACTGTCCCAAATGGAAGTCCACAATTACACTAGTAATGGCTAATCCTCCTTATCCAATTGTGTGATTCCCAATTCCTCTAGCCACATTCCTAACTCCTATCCATAGTACAATATCATGTGGATGAGAAGGGAATAATTTTTAAAGTGCATTGTGGGAGATCCATTCTTGGTGGCCATTAGCCCCGAGTCAATCCCTCTAGAAATGTGTGAAGCATAATCAAAAGGTCTTGCATTGTGGCATTGTATGTCTACAACAATCACCATTGGCCCTATAGACATGAATTCAAAGGAATTTGTTCCCATTATCTGGCATATCGAGAAGTAAGTATGTTTTAAGTAGGGATCAAAAAAATCAACATGAAAGGGAGGTCTATCACCATCCTCAAGTGGTAGTAGGTCTCCATCTTTCCTAGGCCTATGTAATAATAACCTCCATCCCTTGTAGGAAGTATCCATTCTCTAGTACTCCTTCTCTAGATTCCAATGCACTATAGGTTCATCACATGTGTCATCTAGAATGGAAACTTCACCAAGTGAAGTTTTAGATATATGCATGAAAGGTTCTCCTTGCGAGTTGCATATGGCTTTAAGGCCTAGGTTATAATATTTTTCTAGAAGTTTTATGAGCTCTACATTCACGAAGACATTGGGAACAACCAATTTTCCCAAATTGAAATTCCAATAGTTTTAGACTGGTTCAAACCTAATTCTCCGATAATAATGAAACATGAAAAATTCATATCCTCTAATGGGAGTCCACACATCACCTATATGTTTGCATTTGTCCTCTAGCATTTCTACATCAACCTTTAATTTTGCAGAGCTTCTAGCTTTTGGCCCTAAACCAGGAAATTGATCAATGAGGTCTTGATTCAATTTTCATTCTTTTTTTTTAGATTCCACCCCCATTTTAGTTTTCTATTTCTTACTTTTGGATTAGCTACTTTTTCCCTATTGCGTTCTATTTTGTTTTTTGCAGAACTTGAACCTTCCATTTTAATCTTCTACAAGGTGGTATAATTGAATTATAATTTATCAATTGCTAGAAAACTTCATATGCTTACTTGTGTATTTTTGAGTGCACTGAATTCCTTGACTCCCATTTGATCTCTCGTTTGTCCTACTATGACTTTTCATTCAATCTCTTTTCAATCAGAATTTACATAAGGTTCATTTCTGCAGCCATTAATGTTTGCCACTAGAAATGAATGTAATAGGTTTTTTGAATTTTGAAATGTCAGAGCGATACAAAAAGATTGCATCGGTGAAACCCCTTCTTTCTCAAGCTGATCTATGCTTTATTTGGTGCCACCTTTGTTTATACATTCATAACTAATTGCTAAGACATAACTGAATACCCCTTAAATATGAAGTGTCCCTTTGATTCTCATCCTTAGTCAGGAAGACCACCTAATACTCTTACCGATATTAAACAATTTCCCTTTCTCTTTTTTTTTCAACTTTTATTATTTTGGGGAGAAAATTATGAAGTTGTCCCCATGTCAAAGTGTTCTAAACCATTATAAATCCTTTTACTCATCACCTAGTGTCTTTCTGACAAATAGTGGTCATTCTATGTTTCCATCAAGCTGACATGTACCATTGCTAAGAGAATAAAATGCCCTTCTGATGATCTTGGTCTTGCTGATGTAGTTCCTCTACTAATTCATTCATTTGGATAAGTCGGCAAGACTTTCCCCAAAAACCTCCTTCATTGGCATAACCCATATGGTTTGAGAGATTTGAGGGACTTACTCCGATTATACATGTCTCTCCAATATAGTTGTTCTACTACTTCATCAATGAAATTATATATCTTTCTTGCTAATGAGGTTTCCATCGGCATGACTCATGAGTTTAGTATGTTTTGAAAACGTTTCTTCGATTACCTTTCTCTTGCCAATATGTTTTCATTAGTGAAACAATAGGAATTGTCTTCCCGATTATGCACATATGTTATCTTCGGGGTCTTTGATCATTGTAACTTGATTCACCTCTTCCTGATATGCAAAAAATATTCAAATAAGGGGCTAGGACCTATAAATCAGAAAGACATGTAGATGATCTTCCCTATAAGGGCCAATTTCTCTCAAAGCTTTTGCTCTACAATGATCAGAGAGATGCTTATTTATCAAAGGACATATTAGTGGGATCATTAATTAACATGGGTTGTAAAATAGATCTTGTCACACAAATTTCAATAATTTGTATTGATCATGAAATTAGGGTGTGGCAAATTTATGTGGTACATGGGAGATAGGTGGGTGAAGGGAACTAGAAAAATGTGAGATTTTTCTAGTTCTAACATATCCTATTTACCTTTTCACCTCTACTAGTCTTTCCCTTTCCCAATCTCTATTTGGTATCACACCTTTTTCATGATAACACTTCCTTTTGTGTCCCTACATGCTCATACATGCAAAATTTCTCCTTCTATCACCCTTTTCAAACTCCCTCTCAGTGCTTCCATTACAACACAGAGCATCAATGTGCCTCAGAGTCTCCAAGACCATTTCAATGTGACCAAGTAGGCCTGACAGGCCAGAAAGAGAAAAATATTGTTAAAGAATGTCACATTGCCTACTAGTAAGAAGTTTCAAGATTGCCTCAATGAAGAGTGGAACAGTCTGCTAATCACTACCATGAAGTCACTCGTCTCCAAGCTCGAGGGAAATATGTAGATGGAGGACTATGACATTAGCGCCATGGGCCTAGATTTGAACAAAAATTTCCCACACGACAAAGTGGTCCTAGCTAAGGCTACTCAAAAGGTTGTATATGTAGACTATGAGAGGCTAGGCAGAAATTTAAAGAAGCACGAGGTAGAGTTGATAAATGTGAAAGAAACAATGAGTAGGTTACTGAACAAGATCTGAGCCAGAGATGTTGAGATGGCCCATGTAAGGCATATACAAGGTCAGGAAAGGAAAAAATCTAAGTTGCTTGTAGAAGCTCAAAGTGAAGTGGTTCATCTTCATGTTGACATTGAAAACTTGAAAGGTGAGTTGGCTACTAAGTGCCAAATGAATGCAGAGCACTAGCACACTCAGGAAATTATGAAAGGAGATCTAGATGGTGTTTGATCTCAAACATCCGATGATCTTTAGAAATATTGTGAGGAAGCAGAAAATCCAAAATAGGAGATCAGGAGGCTCAACTGAGAACTGAAAAATTCCCTCAGAGAAAGAAATAAAATGGAGGAAGATGTAAGAGCAAGAGAAGCTCAATTTAAATAGGAGCTAGTTGTTGCATGAGGATCTGAAACCCTCTCAATAATGAAGGAGCTAATATCCATGCATTGGGAGGGATTACAGTTGTTGTTTCCATTCTCAGGCCCTCTTTACAATTCTTAAGAGATGTTCAAGAATTTAATGTTAGGGTTGGCTCAATGGTCAATCACTTTATGAAAACATGCTCATCCTGATAGGAAGAATCATAAAGATTTAGTTCCAAGTTGTGCATAGCCACTGATAAGGCCCTAAAATGTGCAGGGATTCCCAATCAGAGGGGGGTGCTGCCACAATAATGGGTTACACTTTTTGGGACATCCTGATTTTTGCCTGAAATCACATATTTTTAGAAAATACAATGATTTATGACTTTAAAGGTTCCATTTAAATTATTTTAATTAAAGAGTGATTGATCAAACCCCCCTAGATCAAACCCCCTTGGATAGAACCTTATTGATTTAAACCATACCTATAATCGAGTCTCCTCTACACCTATCAAAATGTTGATAAAAAACCACTTTTGATTTACCTTTTGGCTGATCAAATGAATTCATTTAAAATTTATTTTTTGTAAGCGTGTAGCCCTTATTATAAGCTTCCCAAAAAGTATAATTTTAAATATGTTTAATTTGATTATTATATTTATTTTTTTATTTCTTGTGAATGTAGGATTTTCAATGAACATCAAGTTCTTTATTTCACACATACGAAAAAATAGAAAAATAGAGAAAAAAAATTCTAAAAAATACATGTCCACTAGGTATTGATGTCCTTATTCCAACAAAAAAGAATAAGTTAATTCAAATGAATACAAAAAAGTTATGTGGGCCAAGTACACCTCTGTCCAAATTATAATTACTGACTTGGAAAATTAATTAAAAAAAAATATGTAACAAAAAATTATGAAAAAATATCCATCCCTAGATATTGGTGTGAAAAAATTGTATTTTAAAAATTAGAATTGTATCCTATCTATAAAAAAAGTTACGTGGGTTGAAGTAAACATCACTTTTTAAAAACGTTGATTAGTAGAAAAAATAAGTTATTAAAAATTACATAAAATGATTCACAATTTTTTTTTAATTATTATTTTTAAATACAATTAGAATCTACACAAAATATCTAACAAATAACTAGTTTTATTCACCTTCAAAACCTTAATGGTTTAGCTTCTATAGGTGTAAGAACGTGAATGTCTAGTGAAAAATCCTGATTTTAATGTCAAGTTTGGCCAAAAATTGTAACCCATTATATTGGGATCACCCAGGGTCACCTCCATCAAAACCAATGAGATCATCAATTTCCACAAGGTTGCAAAAAAATGGGAGGAGTGTTAGATGGTGTTGAACAAGCGGGTCAATGAAATCAAGAAGGATTTTAGCATCCTAGTCAACTTCAGGCTTCCCTCTCTTCTTTCACTGAGTGGAGATGTGCTGACAATTGAGTAGGTCATGGATGTGATCCAACACAAGGTCCAAAGATCAACAAAATTCCTAGGTTCAAGTGCAATGCCCATGGCTAATGATATTGAGTGTGATATTTTTCCTCTTTCTCGACTGTACTATCACCTTGGAGCGGTTTCTTCCAGTTGGGGATTTATTTGTTTCAAAGAATTTTTCATGCTCGAGCAAGCATACAGGTAGATCTGTACTCTCGTCCAACTGACTGATGATGATTCAGAGGCACAACATTCCATTTTCCTCAAACTCCAAGAATTACCATAGGCTCAAGTTTGTTCCTCTGCAAGCATAGACCCCCTATGAGTTGCCAGAACTATGAAGCAATTTTTCCTTGATCATTTTGATTTTTGGCTTGTATAATATTTTTGACTTTAGATGTGCCTATGCTCAAGTAAATTTATTGGAAAGGTGCACAATATGTCACATGGTGGTTGAACGGATTTCATTTTTCTCCTTCCTTTTGGGAGAGATTTTGGACATGTGTGTCATCTCATCGTAGATTTTCTCAAGGAGCCATATTCATGAGCTTGAGAGTTTTTTCCTGTTGGACACATCATCTCTTCACTGTGAGCAGATTGCACTTCTTATGAAGTGATATCTTTTGGGAGTCTTTTAGAGCTTTCTTTCCTTTTTCTTTTCTTGGTTTTCAGGATGGAAGCTTTGATTCAGTGTTGTTGGATGATGCGATTGGTCAACTAGACCTTTTCTAGGTTGTTTTCTAGGATTTGATCATTTACAAACAACTATCTTTGCTAAATATCTAAGAAGAATTAATACGGAAGTTGAGAATCGATGAGAAAAGCTTGTTGTGACCTAACTAAAGATCTACAATCAAATTGTGTGCTATCAAATTCCAATGTCTGGCAGCAATTACATTTTTGTTGTGGTGGTAGTTTCCTCTTTCTACAACTATAAATGAGAGGCAACGATAGATGAAAGGGTTGGATTCCAAGTTTCAGTTTCCTATGCTGAGGAAAATTTTATTTAGTTTTCTTAGGATATAGAACTATTTTTAGGAGTAAAAGTTGTAGGACAATTTTTCTCTGGCATGCTATATCTTTTAAAGATCAAACTATTGTTAGATTGGTATCCGACCTCTGTTTCAAAGTTCATTTGATATTTAAAGCATGAATTATTGAGAAGAAATATTTGAGAATGTGCATGTATGGCCGTTATCAAGTTTTATTTATTTATTCTTTCATTCTGAATGCAACACTATGTCAAGCTGAATTTGAATAGTTTAAGTGGCTAATTTCTATGTTTTATGCTTATATGGTAGGATAATAACTTGTGAAAAATGGATTATGTCAGTTGAATTCTATGTTTTTCAAAAGGGTTGTTGTTTTGTTATTGTTGTGTTGTATTAGGAGAGATAGTTTATGCAATTTCTTAACATTCTTCTATTACCCTTAGAAATCTTTATGTTTGATTGAACCTTAATGAATACTACCTACGGAAATATTTGAAATTCTACATTGTACTTGTTGTTAGCCTTTGTTGTTCATTCTCTTTCCAACAATGAAGGGTTGTGGCATTCTGTGTCTAATTATATCACTCATAGGAATGATTGGGTTTGAAATGTTGTAAAAGCTTTAGCACATCACCATTTTTGTGTTTTATGTTTACATTTCCTTCTACCCTTTTCTCCAAAACCCAAAGAAGGGCTAGCTTTCTATAAAAATATTAGAGGTATTCAATAAAATCAAAATCATTCCCCCACTCACTGAATTTCCCATAAGATTTTTAGAGAGGCGCAAGCTTTGATGATCAATAGTAAGAAAAAAGAAGATGAGAAGGTTAATGATTTCATTTCATGCTACTAGTCGCTTTATTCCCAAATCAATGTGCAAATTCTCAATCCTCACCTTTAAAGAATGTTCATTGAGAGATTGCAAACTAAGACGCAAGATAAGCTTGGTATGATGAAATTCCATTCCTTCATTCACTTGTGCACTTCCCTTCATGATTGTCAAAATTTAGTTGGAATTCGTGAAACAAAATCCACTACTAGCCATCCTAAAAAGTTTGAATTCACAAGTCAAAACAATTACTAGCCATTTAAAAACAAAAAAGAAAGGTTTCCTCCAACTAAAACCTCCTTTACCAAATCAACATGTTGAAACCCAAGTGGCTGCTATAAGGAAGAAAAATCCTTTCACATTTTGGGATTCAGCTAGGCAGTTTATACCCTTAATCAATACCCTTCATAACATAATGTTGCAACTTTTAGAATAGAAAATGATCACTTTACCTCCTATTAGAGTACATAATCCTAATAAAACCTTTCCCTCAAGCTTTAGATCAAATGATTATTGCCATTATCACTGAAAAAATGGACACAACATGAAACATTGTAAGTCTCCTAAACATCTAGTGCAAGACGTCATTGATTCTAGTTTGTTGTTAGTTGGAGGTGTTAATGTTCAAGGAAATAAATATGTTTCTCTAGCTAACCAAAACATGAAAATCTTTACCAACCCTATGCCAAAGCACAATGTTTCATTTGTCAAAGAAACTAAAAAGAATGTTGTTATGAATGTTGACGTAGTTGATGACATGGACATTTTTTAACAAGATCCAATGGATGCTAACGAACTAGGTCCTTTGGATGACATGGTTGAACTGATTGAAATTCAACCTCATAATGGAAAAAATAAAAAGCCTCATGAAATTTCTTTCTCCTCACAAGATATACTTAATTATGCACCTGATGGTCCTCTTTACATAGCCAATCGAATCTATGATAAGCCCACTAATGGGATGTTAATTGATCCTATTTGTGGAGAGAATGTGATCACAAATGAATTCTTACTTGTGCATGAACTCTATTAGGAAAGGTATGATAAAATAAAAGAATGGATAAAGACGCATAATGGTTTTGCCTTCCCTATGATGGGATTGATCACCCATGCTCTCACTATTAGACCGAAAAAATTAGATGTCATTCTCTATCATCTTGATGTAAGAAAAATTCCATGTGAAGATTGGTTATCCATGGCTACACTCCATGAAATCCATCCCATTGATTGTGAATAAATGTTTAAAGTTTCCTCTTGACAATGAAATATTTACTATGCATCATAGTGGCTTTAATCCTTTATATTTTTGTGGGAAATTTTCCTTATATTTCTTTTTTCCTGAGCTTGTGGAGCCTATTAAACCTAGTGAAGAATTCTTTTTAAATCCTATCAAAAATTTAAAGTGAAGAGTATAGAAAAATTTATCCCTCAAGAATATGCCTTAATCCAGGACTTGTCCTTGATGAAACTATGATTGAACCTAAGGAAATTCCAAACTACCAATACCAACCTAAAATAGATCCATTTCCTAACTCTTACAAACAACCAAGAGAAAAGGAAAACACTCCTTTTGTTTCTCCTAGAATAAAGAAAGTTTACAAAGCTAAAGAGAAAGTGGTTGAACAACCTCCCATGGTCCCTTCCATTCCTCCTCTTAGGGAAGTGTGGTAATGATAATTATACTCCCTTCTTGGAGATAGTACAATTCCTTACCTAATTTGTACCTCTTTTGCATACCCTTGCATTAATAGGCCCCTAAGATCCATTATTTTGGATCTCAAGGCTTATTTCAGCAACAAACCTGACAAAATCATTTAAAACACTAAAAATACCAAAAAACCAACCTCAAAAATCTAGGGTGGGACTCATTCACCACCTTGGGTGAATGAGTCACCCTAGGAGGGACCCATTCACTACCTTGGGCGAATGAGTCCCATTTGGGGTATTTTCATGTTTTGAGTCAGAAAATCACCTTTTTAATTTAACTTTTTTTATTGATGTTAGCCTTTGAGATCTGGATAATGGTAAATTAGGTGTTAATGCCTATATAAGCAAGCTTCTAAGTCTTTTTTTCATCTAAGCAATAATTTTCAAGAGAAATTTCAAGAGACAAGCATCAAGAATCTTCAAGCATTCTTTCACAAGAGCATTCAAGTTTCAAAAGAAAGAAAAGTTGAAGTCTTTGAGCAACATTAAAGTGTTTTTGTAGGTCTTCAAGCACACTTTCCTTCAAGATATAGCATTTTCAAGAGTTGATCATGGTTTTCTATGATGAATCATGATGGATTATAGGTTGGGGAGACACAACTAGCCATCAAGCCAAGCCTAATGACTCATTTCCTAAGTGATTTTATCCTCCATTATCACTCTAAATTCAACCTAAAGAAGGTACAAGCATAATTAAGGCTCATATGGGTGATTAGGGGTCTCTCAAAGTGAGCCATTCAATTTCATGTTTCCATTCATCCATAATATTCTTACACGTTAGAATAGGGGTACATTGTGTTTTAGATTTTCTAGTCTTAGACACACTTAAGGCTAGGGTTTGTGTTCACATTTACATTCAAATTTTAGTGTTTCTATAAATGTTTAATTACCAAACTAGGGGTTTGACCAAGGTAAACCCACCAAAATAAAATCATGTCCATATTTTATTTTGTATGTATTTTCTCATATTAGGATCCAAAAATTAGTTTGGAAGGGAAGGGTAGATATTAGAGCATAGATATGAGCTTTAAATTCCTAAAAAAGTGAAATGGGACTGATTCACTAGAAGTGGAGAATGATTCCCACTATAGGTGCTTTTCAGAATTATTTATAGATTCAGATACCCATTTCCTTGAAACTGGTTCCTATAAAAAAACCCTAATCTGGGATTGATTCACCCAGATTGGTGAATGAGTCTTAGTAGGTAAAAAAGTTATATTTTCCAACATTTCAAAGCTTCAATAAGTCATCTCCAAATTTCTAGGTGCACATAGTCCATCCTATAGTCTTTTGTTTTTTTGTTTATTTGCATTTCTAGGCCATTTAGTGAAGGATTGCATTAAATTAGGGTTTAGCATTACATCTTACATTTCAACTTGCATTGTATTTGTCTTTCCAAGTTCTTACTTTGTGGTGAACCCCTCATTATTTTACAATCATCCCTTAAGAAAACCATATTACAAGATCTCCTTCTCTTATGTAATGAGATCTGTAGGGTTACCCTTTAACATGGTAGGTAGAAATTGGGTGTGTTCTATGTCCTAAGTCATATGATAGCATTCAAACCCCATTTTTCCTTTACAACATTTTTGTGAACCTACATTTTGAACATCATAATTTTGATTTTGAGTGCAATATCATCCTAGATTTGACTTGCATTAACATTGCATTAGAATTTTCATTAGTTAATTGACATTATAGGGTTTCTAATTTTACATTAGTGAAAGTTCATATAGTTTGCATTTTTGAATCCTATATCAATTATAATTATACAAAATTTGCATTTTCACTTAGAATACAGATCATACAACTTAAAAATCATAAAACACAATTGAAAATTTTTGGAAATTTTGAAGAAAACCCTCACTAGGACTCATTCACCACCTTGGGTGAATATCATCTCAGAGAAATTTTTTGTACTATATTTTACAGACTTAAATTCCTTTTCTTAAGCTTCTATTTGTTGTTAAAACTTTTCTATTTCAGTTTCCATACTTTCTATTACATTTAAATCATTAGAAGTAGCATAATTTACATTCATTGCAATTTTGGATAGAATTATATTTGTGCACTTTTCATTTTCAGCATTAGTTCATAGTTCAATTAGATTACATTACATTTGGCATACATTGGAAAACAAAACCAAAAACAAGATCCAACACCTAAGCCACTTGGAGAAAGTATAGTTATTTGACTATGTCAAATCTCTCTTTCCAAGTTAACCTAACCTCCAATCCTTTTAGTAGTGATGAATTTGACATGTTAGATGAATCCCTTGATGATTTCATCTCACAAAGTTCATCAACTAAGGCTTATTATGAAAAATCAAAAGCAAGAGATGTTAATGTGATTCAACCTCAACTTATCCTTTACCAACCTTAACACAAACCTCAAACTCAAAGAAAACTTATTTACACTCTTGAACCACCTAAGAACAATGTTTTGCAACAATCAAGTAATAATACCATTTCTCATACATATAACATTAGAAATAATCCACAATTGAAAAAATCAACTTCGACAACCTTACCTTTGCCTAATTCCATCTTGCCTAGTGCTCCTTGTTTTCCTCTGCATAGTTGGGAGTATGATTTTATTGAACAACTTAAAAATACCCCTGCAAAGATATCCCTATGGGACCTAATTTGGAATTCACCTAATTATCACACTATGCTTAAAACAGCCTTACAACAAGTTGTGATCCCTTCTAATACAAATACAAATGATGTGGCATCTCTAATACAAGGAATGAATATAGTTAATGTATACATTACTTTTCACCAACATGTGCTCCCTCCCTTGGAGATGAGAAAGAGACATGATGCCTTCATGATAATAGAAAAATTTAATAGAACGGGAATAAAAAGAACCCTTGTTGATAATGGCTTAACCCTTAATGTATGCAGTGTAAAAATTTTAAATAGATTAGGTGTGGACAAATCAAAAATTGAACCTGAATCCTTATTGAGTTGAGGATTTGACAATGTAGGAAAGAAACTTCTCGGTGTGATTACTTTACCTATTATAGTCAGACATGCTACCTTACAAACTCCTATTCATGTTATGCCCCATGACCTTTCATACAATCTTCTTTTAGGAAGATCTTGGATTCATGAGATGCATGTTCTTCCCTCGACTCTTCATCAAATCATGAAATATGCCTATAATGACAAGGTATACCAAGTTGAAAGTGACCCCAAGCCTAAAAGTTGTTTACAAGTTGAAAAGGAATGGCATGTCCTCTAAGAACATTAATTCCAACATCAAACATAGAACCTATGAAAGAAGAAAAAAAGAAACAAAAACAATGTCAAAATTATTATATGATGATTGGGGTTCTTTGGAATTCACACAATCATTTATGAGAGAGTACATAATCACAAATAAAGAAGATGAAAAGAAAAAAACCAATAGTAATGTCAACACAAAATTCAGAAGAACAATAACAAGCAACTACCTCATCCACTTTAGAAGAAGACACAAGTTTTTTACAATAAAATTTTATGAGATAGATTATCAACAACCACCAAATCCAAAAGAAATGGAAAGAATTTATTGGAGAGGTTATGAACTTATGAAGCAATTGGGGTATAGTGGAAAAGGATGTGGAAGGATAGAACACGAAATTCTTGTTCTTGTAGAACCTAATACACAAGATACAAAACATGGTTTGGGTTATTTCCCTTCTAAGATTATGCAAGCAATGAAGAGACCCCCGCTAAAGATCAACACCATCATGTGTAATCCTAAAACAACTCTCACCTTGAACCATCCAAAATTCATTGATACAATGTGTGAAGAATCATTGGATTTTTTCAAAGATGATGAAGCCTTAAAAGAAATGCTAGGATTTTATGACAAACCATTCACTCCTAAAAAGAGGCAGCTTACATGTGCTATAATTAGTACCAAGCAAAAAGAAGGAGAAGTCTAATAAAGTAATGAAGTTGACATGAACAAAGAAGAATACAACCCTAAATTTCCAAAACAAAATGCAATTCTCTTAGGAGATATCATGGACATACAAATGGATATAAACAATGAAGACAAGGTGATTAAGATAAAAAAAGTGTCTCAATAATGAAGAAAAAGAATACCATGCAACCTTACTTCATGACTTCCCATAAATTTTTGCTTGGACTTATTTAGACATGTCATGACTTTCCCCTAGGATTGTAACACATAATATAGTCCTTGCTGAAAATGCTAAGCCTGTTAGATAAAGCATTCAAAAAATGAACCCTAAGATAGCCTTATTAGTTAAAGCCGAGATTGAAAAGCTCCTTGAATCTAGTTTTATAATACCTATAGATTATTCTGCTTTGATCTCAAACATTTTCACAATCGCAAAACATGACAATCATATTAGGATGTGCATAGAATTTTGTGGTATGAATAAAGCATCTTTAAAATATGGCTTTCCTCTTCCTAATGTTAACATGATAGTAGAATCGACTACAATACATGCTTTGTTGTCATTCATGGATGGATTTTCTAGGTACAATCAAATCTTTATCAACCCTCAAGACCAATATAAAAGAGAATTTATAATAGCTTGGGAAACATTTTGCTGGGTAATGATGCCTTTTGGATTAAAGAATGCGGGCACAACATATGAATGAGTAATGACATTGATATTTTATGATTACATACATAAGATTTTGGAAGACTATGTTGATGATATTATAGCCAAATCTTTAACTAGATAAGAAAATGTGAATGTCCTCTAGAAAATCTTTGAGTGAATGCAAAAATACAACATTAGATTGAATCCAAAAAAGTGTTTCTTTGGTGTAGATAGTGGAAACTTCCAGGGTTTCTTGTATCTCATAGAGGCATCAAGGTGGAAATAAAGAAAATTGATCCAATAATTAACATGCCACCTCCTAGAAACATCTCTCAATTACACACCTTAAAAGGAAGAACTCAAGTTATCCGTCATTTTGTGGCATCCTTAATGGATCGAACATTACCATTTACACATCTCCTCAAGAAAGATGTTGATTTTTATTGGAATGGGGATTGTAAATAGGCTTTTGAGAGTTTGAAAGATTATCTTGTCACTCCACCTATCTTACAACCTGCTATGCAAAAAAAATCATTCATCCTATATACAATAGCATCAACCCATGCTCTTGTAGCATTGTTGGCTCAACAAGATGAAAATGGTAAAGAAAATCCTATTTATTACATTAGTCGAACCTTGATTAATTATGAGAAGAGATACAAAACCATAGAGAAACAATGTTTGGCTCATGTATTCGCTACTAGTAAGTTGCAACATTACTTATTGAATGCTGAAATACATGTGATGATGAAAATTGACCCTTTAAGACACCATTTCACTAAAACAAACTTATTAGGATGCTTAACTAAGTGGGTGATGTTGTTAACTAAGTTTGCAAATAATTATTTTTGGAAAAAAGAAATTAAGGGACAAGCCTTGACCGACCAATAGTTGATGCTCCTCCTTTGGCATTACCTAGTAATGACTCTTTCCTTGATGATAATGCATTAACAATTGAAACCAATACATGGGAATTATATTTTGACAGATCTAAGTGTAGAATTGGATTCGGTGTGGGAGTTTTAATAATATCACCCACATGAGAGCCTATTCCCTTATTGTATTAGTTAAATTTCATATGTACAAACAATACTATCGAGTATGAAGCATTGCTTGCTAGATTTCACACCACTTTAATTATGGGCACTAGAGACATTAAGATATTTTGTGATTCACAATTAGTCATTAAAAAAATTAGTGGAACTTATCAAGTGAAGGATGAAAAATTATCAAAATAGAAGGATCTGACAGTGACTTTGTTAGAGAAGTTTGAATCATTTACCATTGATAACATCCCTTGAAAAGATAATTGACATGTGGATGCAATGGCAAGTGTAGCTTCCCTTATATCTCCTAAATATCCATCAAAATACTTCACCTTTTTCAGTGCATACAGTTATGAAACCATCAATTGAAAACAAATCATGAAGTATTAGCAACAACCATGGAAGACTCGAGTGAATGGTATGATACGATATTCAACTATTTGAAAGATGGTACCTTTCTTGAGCCAACAACAAAGAACATCTGAGCTTGCCTATGAAGAATAGCATCTAAGTATATAATTCTCACTGATGTGTTATATTAAAGATCATTTGATGGGCTCTTAGATTCCTTAAATAATCTAAAATACCCACAACACTTGAACAAGCTCATGTGGGTACTTGTGGTGTTCATTTTGGAGGAGAAATAGTAGTTTAAAAAATTATCCATATAGGATACTATTGGAGACATATGGAACAATATTGCTTTGCATACATAAAAAATGTCATAAATATCAAGAACATAGCAATTTGGTTCATGCTCTTGCCTATGAAATTTGAGCTCAAGTCCCTATCTGTCCTTTTGTAGTTTGGGGTTTGGACATCATTGGAAAAATATCACCACCTTCCTCCACTGGACATACACCATAATCACCACAAAAAATTACTTCACGAAGTGGGTAGAAGTGACCCACCTTCAATCATTGACTGCTGATATAATATGTCATTTGATATTGGAACAGATTATTGCTCACTTTGGGCTTCCTTCAACATTAGTTTCTGATAATGGTACAACATTTAAGAATAATGATGTGAAGAATTTCTTAGAAACATTTAACATACAACATCACTTTTCAACACCCTACTATCTGCAATCTAATAGTCAAACTATATCAACTAATAAAACCCTTGAACAAATCTTAAAGAAAAAAGCTAACAAACATAATAAGGATTGGCACACATAGTTAACATAAGCGCTATGGGCATATCACATGAATGTTAAAGTATCCACAGGGACTACACCTTATAACCTCATCTATGGTACCAAGGAAATAATTCCCTTGGAGTTAGAGATTCATACATTAATAATCACTCTTTAAGGACTTATTGATGACAAAAATTACAAGGAACAATGAGTGCACCATCTTGAAATGCTTGATGAATAGTGCATCAATGGTCTTGAGCACCTTCGAGCTTATTGTAAGAGAAGGAACCATAGCTACAATGAAAATTTCATCCCTCATGTATTCAATAAAAGAAATTTCATGTTATGTGAGAATCAATGTAATGTCAATGCTGACCTAGGTGACAAAGGAAAGTTTAGGCATAATTGGTTAGGAGCTTATATAATTAATGAAAGCTATGGGTTTGGTGGATACACGTTAATAGAATTGGATGAAACACCTCTTAAAGAGCCTATAAATATCGTTCATCTATTGTGATACTATTTCTAATGAACTTGAATAGTGTGAATGATAAATTTGTGGTGTTAGAGTTACTAGATGACATTCTATGTGCTCTTGCATTGCTTCATTCTTGATAGAAAATTATTTGTCTCTTGAATACTAAGGTTATTATTTAAATTATTTTTTAGATGGTTATTTTAGGTTTCATGCTATTCAAGAAAATACTGTTTGTTATGTTAGATTGGATCCTTACATGCATACATTTAATGTTATTTAATTAGATCATAAGTGTATTTAATTTAGCATAACATACTTAATCACAATGTTGCATCTAAGAGTTCAACTAGAGTAAGTTTTAATTATATCACATAAAATATGTTAAATAATGGAGACATTCATTAAATACTCTTACAAAGATTATTTAATCAATCACATTGTCATTTAACATTTAACATCAACCACATAAACAAAAATAGTTAAACATCAAATTAGCATATATATATATATATATATATATATAAGTTTTATGTACATGTCATCAATATATAAAATGCTAATGAGGTCTATGACTACTAGATCCCTCAGGATATGGTGCTTGCATTTGTCTAGAGGCAATCTATTGGGAGACGATGGTATGTGATCATGATCAGAAGTTGTTGAGTGCATTAAAAGAAAACTATAAACCATTTACCTATCCAAGGGCCTCTCGATTCTCCCCTACTATTTGATCTCTAGCTGCCGATAGTCTAGCTACCTCTGACTGTAGTCTCTCAAACTCTATTGGGGTTTGAGAGGATTGTGCATCCTAGGCAACCTTGACTCAATGGTCACACCTCCTGAGACTCATATTCTACCCATATTCTAACATATGGCTCGAACAACTCTAGATGCCACTCCACAATGGGTGGGGGAACATAGTTTGTATCAATAGCCTCCTCAGAAATAGATGGGGGAGCTATCTCAATAGCCACCTGGAAATAGAGATCATAGAGGTCTCTCATAGATCTTGCAAGATAGAAACCATAAATATAATTAGTACACATCATGATATATATGGAAGCTAGGAAAATTGGGCAGGGGGAATGATGATTGATGTATTCACCCCCACTTTCAAAGAGATTCTGCTCAAGGATAACCCTAGAAATCTCAATGCAATATAGATTGAAATATTGCAATAAGGATGTCCTAGGAGATGAATATAATCTAATGAGGTGTTCAACACCAACATTAGACCTGGAAAAGACAAAGTAATGCAATTTTTAAGACAAAACCCTAATTGAATGTAAGCTAACTCTAAATGACCTGGAAATATGAATAAAATGCAACTGAAAGCAATGAAATAGAAAGTGTGCACCTGGAAATCTAAAGAACGTAGAATAGAGGCCTAAAAATCTAGAAAATATGTAGTCACAATTGAAGGGGACTCATTCTCCAAGCTAGGTGAATCAATGTTGCTTCTGGGAAAATGCACTAAGGAAGGTTTCAGCCAAAAGGGTATCTGGATCTGTAAAATATTTGTCAGTACAATGGGACTCATTCGCCACTACTGGAGAATCAGTCCACTTCTTCTTTTCTAGAAGTTTGGAACCTGATTCTATTCCTCTCAATCTACTTTGTTCTTCCTTATTGGTTTTCAGATCTGAAACTATAAATTTCTACTTGTAGACCTTCTTCAGGCTTCTCCAAAGCTTGATGAAAACATTAGGGATTTGACAACTTTTCTCCAATTTTTATTCTTGATAAATTTGTAACCTAGCCCTACAAATCACATAGAAGAAGAGGGAAAAATGTTTTGGGTTAGGGAATAGGGGTTTTCCTAGGTGAAACCCCTTGGTAATTAAACCTTGAAATGAAAGCAAATATGAAAGGATAATGATGAATGAACAAATAGTAATGTTGTAACTCACCAAACCCTAGCAATAAGGTACTGCAAGTATGCTTGAAATGGCTATAATGGATGTGGTTCTTGACTCTTTCTTGAATGAAATGATTGCATGAGTAATAAATGCTACATCACAATTGTTAGCAAAATAACAAACATGAAGAATGAAATCTTTGACATGATGATTGGCAGTTGAATAATTCTCTAAAATTCTTGATAATATACCCTTGAAATTATTTGAGTGCTCTTGTGAATGCTCAAATTCTCTTGTGAACTCTCTTGAATGCTAGGTCTCGAATATGAGTGAAAGAAAGTTTTATTTAAACTTAATTATGCAAAAATTCTTGAAATTACAACACTACAAGCCGAAATTAGATCTAGGAGAATAAAATCCCATTGGAAATTTGAATTAAATTTGAATTTTGGTCACATGGCACTCATTCTCCCAAGGTGGTGAATGACTCCCATCAGACATAATGTATGGGACCAAAAATGGAAAGTGCATAGAAATGTGTAAAACTTGCATCAGGGCCAAAAAGACCCAGATGAGACTCGTTTTCCTAGGGTGGTGAATAAGTCCTAGACACTAAATTTGGGCCACACAAGCCACAAAAACCTAAATTATGATTGGTTACTGATTGGTGTTGGGATTATCCTTGAAAATATGCAATAAATGAGGCTTTTGGATGCAAAATAGGGCCAATTAAAGCATAAGAGAACCCACTTATTAATGAAAAGCTTAGAGAAATATGAAAGTGTGTCACAACACTTTACAACACTCCAAATAAGACAAGATTAAGGTTTATTTTTATTGAAATTATGTTTATTATGCTTTGTTAATTGACAAAACCCTAGAAAAGTGTGAAAGTGTGTTACAACACTTCACAACACTTTTCCAAGGAACCATTAAGTTGCATTAGTTCATAAGGGCCCAAGACCTGATGTGAATTTATTATCTACATTACAACATTAAATCAAGGCAAAATTAAACCAAAACCACAAGGACGAACCAAACAAGTCAGTACAAGTAAAAGGGTTACTTTTTCGGTGACTCTATCTAGCCCCCACTTTAGTGAGAATGAACTTGCTTGAAACTCACACTAAAGTAGAGAATCATGCATCAAGAGGGATCCAAATGTACCAATGTTAGTAAGATGGGACAACAATCAAGAGGGGTGATCAAGCCCCCCAGGACCAATATCCCACTGAAAACCAACATAGGCATAAGAGAACACACATAAGAATGATATAAAGAGCAACAACAAAGCACAAGCATGTAATACCAAAGATGAAAGAGAGAAAAGGTAAAATCTAAAAAGAAATCTAGATCAAGATTTGACCATTTTTCCATCATGATGTGGATCAGATCTAAGGTTGTTTTTTCAAAAAATGCATACTCACTTTGAGGCAATGAAATTCTAGTCTATCCATTGGGTGAGAAGGCCTAAAAAGGTGGGAAACAAATACTCATGATTGGTATGCACTCACACACACATGAAAGTAGCTATGGGGAGATTCATGCCTAAGATTGGGCTTCCCTCTTAAACCATACCAAACTTATATCCCCTAATAACTTTAATAACATGCCACAAAATAAATTTTTGAGCTTCATGAGACAAGAAAAAATTTATATGCGGGTATGTGCAGGATCATCATGGAAAAAATAAGCCCTTAAGTGGCAAAAAATTCAAAAAAATTAGAGTTGGGAAACTTGACGTAAAAATTTGAATAAGTTATCTATATTATTTCAAAATAATGTAAGAATAGAATCTGTAGCAAATTGAATGTAGTTTCTAAACTACTAGGCTTATTTTTTTAAAAATCTATTTGGTGAAAATTTGAAATTTCAATGTACTAGTACTTAATTTCAGGGAAAAAATAAGAAGTAGGTGTCTGTCTAACCACCCTAACCACAATAAAATGATAATATTTTTTTATAATATTTTTGATATAAGTAGATGACTCATGTCCCAATGTGATGCATATTTTTTTGTAATTTTTTCCAAGTAAATAATTAATTGTGAATTTTTAATACAAATTTTAAAAATATAAAAACTCATATGTTTGACCACCTTAACTTGGTAAAAAATTCATGAAATTCATTTTTTTAATCCTATAGTATGTGACACATGTTTCAGATTCAAAAAATGTGATACCATTTGAAAGCTATAGATGTTTTTCAATCAACCTATCAATCAATGCTTTAGTCGTAATTCAAATAGAAAATGAATAATAATTATTTATTAAATTCAAAGTAAAGAATAATTTATATTGGTGGAAAGTTGAGAATATCCTTTAAAAACCCTTTTCGTTTCAACAATTTTGGGTAAAAAAAAGTCGTCATCCACATACCCTACACATAGACATCATATCACTTCTTTTTGGCTAATCATGATCCTGCATATACCCATGCTTGGAGCTAATGAACAAACAAGATGGATTTTTAGGCATGCAAACTATGTTATGCAAGGTGGCCATATAACAAATGCAAAAATAGGAAGTGTTCAAAGGAGTCTTGTTGAGTTCATACGAGGTCTTTAACTTAGGGAAAATTGTGCCTAATGTCTCCAAGAGAGGACAAATCAAAGAATAGAAAACTCGCAACCTAGGAGATGCAGTGCATCACATCAAGATACTAAGAATAATGTAATATGCTAAGAGAGATCATGCTCTTGAAGGACATTAATCCCAATGTCATCCATAAAGTGACAAACACATCATATGAAGTAAAAAGTTTGCACCAAGAACTAAGAAAAAGGAAAATGAAAAAGAATAATTCCAATGTATGGCCCCACTTTAAAGGAATTTCTCAACACCATACTATGAGAAATTACTTTAAAGTAGCAAATGATAAATGGAAGCAAAGAAAAGAAATGAGAGATAACTTGGAAATCCCAATGTGAAGTCATATATTTTCGAGTAAAGTTGTGTCATGCAAGAGAAAAATAAAAGAGAGGGGTTTCCCCCAAAATGAAAACACTAAACACATAAGGGATCTATAGATTTTGGGTCAGTATGTTCTTTGCTACAATGTTTTTAGAGAGCTTGGAACTGTCAACATCACCAAAATACACATAGAACTGGAAGAATGACAAAAAGAGAGCAAAAAAAAAGAAAAACATTCTGGGTCAAAATGGAAGAGACATAGGGTGTCTCAACACCTTGTGTCATCCCCAAAAGGAAAAAACAAGATAAAAGAGAAAAAGAGAAAATGAAAAGGAAAAGGAAAAAAGAAATCATTTTGGGTCAACATGGAAGATACATGAATGTCTCGATGCCTTGCATCATCCCCAAAAGGAAAATACAAGACAAAAGAGAAAAAGAGAAAATGAAAAGGAAAAGGAAAAATAAATCCTTTTGGGTTGACATGGAAGAGACATGAGTGTCTTGATGCCTTGCGTCATCCCCAAAAGGAAAAACACAAGAAAAATGAAAAATACATGAAGATAAAAATCAAAAGATATGCACGACATAGAGAAGAATGAAGGTACGAAAAGATGAATGTCATGAAGAGATAGAACATAAAAAAAATGCTATAGGGGATCATATTATGCACATGCAATCACACAAAAGAAAATAAATAATAAATAATTCAAAAGACTAGTAAGGAAAATGTGAGTCAACCTATGAGCAAGTCATCCACTTCCCAATCTCAGTTTGTATAAGTGGAAGGTGAACAATCAACCTAAGGGATAATGAAAAATGTTTTACTAGGATAAGGCTATCAATTTCTTGTCCCCACTGAGTGTGAGATGAGAATGAGTTGAGGTAGGTGATGGGAAAGGTCATGTAATAGTGAGAATAGAATATTCTACAACTATTACATGACAAGGGGTGAAATTATACGAAGCTAGGAAATCACATGATGGAAATAATTTCCATCAAAGTAAATTTTTTTCAATACCAACTGGAATGCACGAAATTCATCAGTACTGTGTCCAAGAATTTGATGATATGAGCAATGTGGGACTTTTGCATTTTTAGGATATAGTACTAATCTATTCATACTTGGTAATGGTATTAGTTCCTTGTTCAAAAGAAATTGTAGCTTCCTTTCAATTTTAGGTGGTGGACGAAGGGGTTGTAATTTTTATGATTTGTAAGGCCTCTTATGCTTGCTAGATTCACCAACTTCTCTAGATGGGATTAGCACAAGAGGTCCTAAGATGATCTTATCTTTATCCTTGTTATTATTATGATCGATTGGTTTTTCTTTAGGAAGAAGGATATTCATATTAGGAGGGGAATCAAAGATCACCATACCATCACTTCAAAGCCTTAGATATTCTCTAAGAGGCTTTTTGTTATCAGAGGAATCTTGATGTCCTAATCCCTTTGTGTTTTCATTAGTTGGTTTTCTCTCTAGGATTTGATGAATTTCATGTTCACTTGTAATATCACATTCTTGTTTACTCAAGATTTTGAACCCTTTTCCATATGTTTCTTCTAGATTGATGGGAGTGCTCGTTAGTTGGTTATCATAAAATGGTTGAGTGTTTGCTTGTCTAGAGAAACTAGGTTTACCTGTTATAGGGAACTTAGGTTCAACTTTTGTTTTAGGATGTAAGTAACCAAACAGATCTCAATAGGTGATATGGTAGGATTATTTAGTTGTTTCATGGATGGGTAAAAGGATGCGGGTATGTGCAGGATCATGATGGGCCAAAAAGTGGCGATATGATGAGTATTTGTAGGGTATGTTGCTGACGACTTTTTTTTCACCCAAAATTGATGAAATGAAAAGGGTTTTTAAAGGATATTCTTAGCTTTCCACCAATATAAATTATGCTTTACTTTGAATTTAATAAATAATTATTTTTCATTTTCTATTTGAATTACGACTAAAGTCCTAATTGATAGGTTGATTGAAAAAAATCTATAGATTTCAAATGGTATCACATTTTTGGAATCCAAAACATGCATCACATTATATGCTTCACATACTATAGTATTTAAAAAAGAAAAATTGAATTTCATGAAGTTTTGACCAAGTTAAGGTGGTCAGACATACGAGTTTTTATATTTTTTAAAATTTGTAATAAAAAATTCATAATTAATTATTTACTTGGTAATATATATATATATATATGCATCACATCTGGACATGAGTCATCTACTTATTTCTAAAATATTATAAAAATATTATCATTTTATTGTGGTTAGGGTGGTCAGAAAGACACCTACTTATTTTTTCCCTAAAATTTAAGTACTCTTGCATTGAAATCCAAATTTTCACCAAATAATTTATTTTTTAAATAAACCTAGTAGTTTAGAAACTACATTTAATTTTCTATAGATTCTATTCTTACATATTTTTTAAATAATATGGATAATTTATTCAAATTTTTACGTCAAGTTGCCTAACTCTGATTTTTTTGAATTTTTTGCCACTTAAGGGCCTGTTTTTTCCATGATGATCCTGCACTTACCCATGCATTAGATTCTAGGTTGAAAAGGAAATCATTTAGGAGCCTATTCATGTTGTTATCATCTTCTCCAATGATGTCAACATCACAAGGAGAACATGCATTAGGAGTTGATTGAGCATGAGTAAGGTCAATGTCATTAGGAACCTTTCCAAAGGTACAACTTGAAACATCCACTAAGGACTTTAAGGAAATCCAAAGCTTGTTAAATCACATATCCATTATGATTTTAAGCAATGCACAAGATGAATAAATTTAAGATAAATGTAATGAATTGAATGAAACAAAAAAAAATTCAACTAAAACAAAATGGTAGCAATAAAAAATAGAAAATTAGAAAATGAAGATTAAATTCTAGAATATGTAGTGCAAAATATGCAGAGGGACTGATTCACCCAAGGTGGCGAATGAGTCCCTGTGCTTATTTTTTTGAAAATTTTAAGAATTTTTTACTTGAATTTTATTGTTTTTATGTTTTCTGATGCAAATGCAAAATTTGATTAATTTTCAATGAATTTAAGTGCAACCATGCAAGCTAAATGAGTTTTTCACTAATGCAAAATTTGAAACCCTAGAATATTAATTAACCAATGTAAAACCTAATGCAATGTTAATGCAAGTTAAATATAGGATGAAAATGCTCTCCCAATCAAAATTATGATGTTCTAAATGGAGGTTTAATAAAATGGAACCTATGAAAATTGGGGAGGGGGAATGATGATTGATGTATTTACACCCACTTTCAAAGAGATTCCACTCAAGGATAACCATAGAGATCTCAATGCAAAAGAGATTGAAATATTGCAATAGGGTTGTCCTAGGAGATGAATATGATCTAATGAGGGGTTCAACACAAATCTTAGACTTGGAAAAGATAATGTAATGCAAGTTGTAAGACAAAAACCTAATTGAATGCAAAGTAAATCTAAATGACCTAGAATATGAACAAAATGCAACAAAAATATATGAAATAAAAAGTGTGCACCTGGGAGACTGGAGAAGGTAGAATGGAGGCCTAGAATTCTAGAAAATCTATTGTGACAGTTGAATGGGACTCATTTTCCAAGTTGAACGAATCATTCTTGCTTCTAGGAAAATGCACTGGAGTAGGTTTTAGCCATAAGGGTATCTAAATCTATGAAAATATCTGCTAGGCCTGTACAGTGGGACTCATTCACCACTAGTGGTGAATCATTCCACTTCTTCTTTTCTAGAATTTTAGTACCTGATTTTGTTCCTCTCAATATGCTCTACTCTTCCTAACTGGTTTCTGGATTTGAAACTATAAATTTCCACCTATAGACCTTCTCCAAGCTTCTCCAAGGCTTGATGACAACTTTAGGGATTTGAAAACTTTTCTCCAATTTTGCTTCTTGATAAATCTGTAACCTAGCCCTGCAAATCACACACAAGAAGAGGGTAAAATTTTTTGGGTTAGGGAATAGGGGTTTTCCTTGGTCAAACACCTTGTTGGTAATTAAACCTTGAAATGAAAGAAAATATGAAAGGAGAATGATAAATGAATAAATAGTAATGTTGAAACTCACCAAACCCTAGAAATAAGGTGTTGCAAGTATGCTTGAAATGGCTGCAATGGATGTGGTTCTTGACTCTTTCTTGAATAAAGTTGATCTTGAATGCAATGCTTGCTTGAATCATAAACCCTACATCACAATTGTTAGCACAATAACAAGCATGAAGAATGCAATCTTTGACATGATGATTGGAACTTGAAGAATGCTCTAAAATGCTTGATAATCTTCCCTTGAAAGCCTTTGAATGCTCTTGTTAACTCTCTTGAATGCTAGACCTTGAATATGAATTAAAGAACCTTGTATTTATACTCAATTATGCAAAAATTCCTGAAATTACAACACTACAAGTCAACATCAAATCTAGGAGAATAAAATCTTGCTAGAAATTTGAATAAAATTTCGATTTTGGTCACATGGAACTCATTCACCCGAGGTAGAAAATAATTCCCATTGGAAATAATGTATGGGACCAAAAATGGAAAGCGCTTAGAAATGTGTAAAACTTGCATCAGGGCCAAAAAGATCTAGGTTGGACTCATTCACCTAAGGTAGCGAATAAGTCCTAGACACTAAATCTAGGCCACACAAGACACAAACACCTAAATTATGATTGGTTACTGATTGGTTTTGGGATTATCCTTGAAAATATGCAATAAATGAGGCTTTTGGATGCAAAATAGGGCCAATTAAAGCATAAGAGAACCCAATTATTAATGAAAAGCCTAGAGAAATATGAAAATGTGTCACCAAAATTTAACACACTCCAAATAAGACAAGATTAAGGTTGATTTTGATTAAAATTATGTTTATTATGCTTTGTTAATTGACAAAACCCTAGAAAAGTGTGAAAGTGTGTTAGAACACTTCACAACACTTTTGCAAGGAACCATTAAGTTACATTAGTTCATAAGGGCCCAAGAGCTAATGTGAATTTATTATCCACATTACAACATTAAATCAAGGCAACATTAAGCCAAAACCACAAGGAGGACCTGAACAAGTTAGAAAAACTAGAAGGGTTACTTTTTTGGTGACTCCAATATATATGTAAATAAAACTAAATAAGCATAAAACATGGAAGTAAATAAAATATCATCACCTAGATCTTTGGCAGTCTACGTGAAGACATCCTCATCATGTGTAAGGAGCATGGAGGATGTGCTAGCCTCTCTATGGATATGGGTGTTGGTGCCTGCTATAGCTATTGATCAAGATCTAGTAACATGAATGGGAGATGGCTCTCCCCACTTGTGGCCCACTAGATCCTCATCTGTTGTTTTTCCACCCTCACTCATATGCTACTCCTCCTCATGGAAATCATAGTCAAGATATACAGCCTCACCATACTCCTCACCTATGAAATTTGTAAATATGTCTGCAGCCCTATAGTATATCTCCTTAGTGTTGTGTGGTCTCACAACACACCCCATTTTTCCCCTTGGAAAAATGTGGACCCCTTTTTTTAACCTTTTGAATTCACTTGGTTTGGCATTGTTCTAGGGGTTGGTAAAATTTTATGCCTTATTTTCAATTTGTTTGGTCATTGTTGTTATTCTTGTTTTCTTTCCTGGATTCAATGTCCCAACCATTTTACAAAGTTTTATCAATTTACTAGAAATTAAAATTGCAGAGTTGATGTAGTTGCATCAAGGATGTTGTATCTTTAATTGGCCCTAGCCCCACCCAGTATTTCATCACCTAGAGATTCTCAATCCCGATGATCATGTTTTCCTATATCATAGTTTGATAGTTGCTTTTCATTTTCTTTAGTTGGAATTCTAAAACTGGAGGTTCTATTATGAAATTTTTTGAACCACTTTTGATACCTTATGAGCCTAGTTCTTGGTTCCTCTCTTTGCTCCCTATTTTATTTAAAGCTTGGAGGTAAGTGCCCGAATTCTCAGTAATATTTCCAAGGTT
>VDFB02256132.1:181098203-181125711 GCA_007258455.2 Sequoia sempervirens | reverse complement strand
CTTATCACAGGCACCCTTTATCGCCGTAGTCTTGATGGTACTTTACTTTGATGCATTGAACTTGATGAATCTAACAAAGCTTTACAAGAAGTTCATGGTGGAATTTGTGGTACTCATTCAAGTGGACTGACCATATCCAAGAAATTGATTAGAATGGGTTACTACTGGCCGACTATGGAAAGGAAGTCATTCAATTTTGTGAAGAAGTGCTCAAAATGTCAAATTCATCGGAATCTCATTCATGCTCCTACAAAAGAATTACAACCGTTCACACCAACCGGGCCATTTTCTCAATGGGGGTTGGATCTAGTTGGCAAGATTCATCCTTCATCATCGAAGGGACACAAGTTCATCATGACAGTGACAAAGTATTTTACCAAGTGGATTGAGGTAGTACCTATCACTAAGGTCACTAGAAAATAGATCTCATCTTTTATACTCAACTATCTCATTTGTCGGTATGGCATTCCCACCTCCATTATCATAGATAATGGACGACCATTCAAGAATCAGGATGTTGATGAACTTTGTGAGCCATTTAATATTTAGCACATATATTAAACACCTTACTATCCATAAGGGAATGGCCAAGCATATGCCTCAAATAAAAAAATATTGAAAATCTTGAAGAATACTATGAATGATGCAGGGAAATATTGGCACATTCAACTTAATCCTACATTATGGGCCTACAAAACTAGCATCAGAAGGCCAACAAGAGCAACACAGTATGCTATTATCTATGGAGCAGAAGCCATTTTGCCACTAGAGGTTGAGATTCCATCACTAAGGCTATCATTGAAAGGTCTCATAATAGATGAGGAATACAGAGTTTCTCGACCGCAAGAGTTGGAACTCCTTGATGAGAAGAGACAACAAGCAACTGATCATTTGAAAGCATGCCAACAAATGATGTCTCATAGCTATAATCACAGAGTCAAGCTTCACACCTTTTAGGTTGGTGATCTTCTTTTGAAAGAAAACTCACACAATCAACAAGATAGAGAGAAGAAAGGAAAATTTGAACCAAATTGGTTGGGTCTGTACGTGGTCATAGTAGTATACGGTTTAGGAGCATATAAACTATCAACGCCAGAAGGGGACCTGTTCAATGAACCCATCAACAACATGCACCTAAAAAAGTATTATGTCTAAAGTAGCTTTCCTTATCAGAAAAAGTCTTAAAGAAATCACAAAAAATAGTAGAAAAAGTTTTGAAGAAATCACAAAAACAGTAGAAATAGTCCTGAAGAAATCACAAAAACAGCAAAAAAAGTCCTGAAAAAATCTATAAAAATCAAAACACATCAAAATATAAAAAAAAATAAAAAAATCATCATAGGGTGAAAACTTGGCAATAGGTAGTCTATTGACAAGAAAAGAAAAAGAAAAAAGAAAAAAGAAATAAAAAAAATGCAATAAACACAAATAGTGAAAATCTGGCAAACATACGCTATTTGTAGCTCTCCATCTATTAGTTCATGTGTTGTACTTAGCTTCTTAAGCCTTCATTTCATGCATTTTTCCATCATCCTAGCATCATAACAACATCATAATGTCACAATTTTCCTAGAGTGATAAATGTCTTGCCATGGCTTGATCATTGTACATATCCTTTCCAACAAGTTGTGTCAATACAGGTGGAAAATGTTGACATCCTTGGGGCAATCAACTTTCAGGTTTTACCAAAATAGTTTGAAAATGACATAGAATGCAATCATGCACATAAACAATTAAATCACATGAACAAATATCCAATCATTGGTCCATATCATGACTCATATCTGGATGATGTAAAATTTGAATAATGATTGGAATAGTAGTATTATATTCTGAACAATGGTTGTTTGATTTTCGATATCATCTCTCTAGAGCACACTCAATCATGTACTAAACTAGAGTGGTAAGAAAAGAGGATGATTTTTCTTTGTTTGTTGTCTTGAGGTTAACTATCGATTTGGTGCAAATATGTCGCGAGACATGATTTCCAAAGCATATCATCGATGATAGTTCCACATTTGCATCAGAAAGTGGTTAGTATTTGTCTGTTTATGCAATAAATGCCCAGGTCAACTCGGTTCAATTATACCTCAATGCTTGTGTTTGCTTGTTGTATAAAAAATCATGAAGGTTTTACTTAGGTCATCATTGGTGCTAATTCCCCCTCTAATGTGTGTACATACTTCCAACATTTTAAAACAATTTATGATGATTCAAGAAAGCTAACAAAAGCCTCAACAAATGATTGGTTTCATTTCATTGCATTTGATTTAGATGAATGTACATATCTGCATATTGGATTCACATTAGAGTTTTGAAAGGCTGAACAAACACATCAACGGTTGTCATATCTCTTTGGACTATTTGTGGAGGACATTCAAACATTTGTTTCATCCTTAATTCATTATCATTTCATCTAGGTCTTGTACATATCATATAGTTTAGCGTTTATCATTCATTTTCATCTTTTCTCATTTATTTATCCTTCATAATGCATTATCCTTTCATTTATCATATTTCATATCATTTCATTGCATATCATTGATCATTCTCATATCATTTCATATCATTCATTTTTTTTATTAGGAATTTTCATATCACTTTCATTATCATCTTATCCATCATTTTCACATCATGTCATTTCCATTTACCATCTTCGTTTCATTGATTTATTTTATTAGATCATTACATTTTCATTTTATCCTATCATCATATTACATTTTACATATCATCTCATTTCATTTTATATTATTGTATCATTTCATTTCATCATCTCATATCATTACATTTCATTTTATCATAACATTCCATTTTATTTTCTCATATCCTTTCGTTTCATTTCATTACATTTCATATCATTACATTTTATCATATCTTTATTTAATCATTTTCATATTATAATCATTATCATTTTTATATCCTTATTATTCATATCATTTATCATTTATCATCATTTCATCATATCATATCATTTCTTTTCCTCATTTCATTTCATTAAATCATGTCATTTTACCATTACAAAAGTTTCATTTCATCATCCCATCTCATTTTATTTCATTTTCATTTCGGTACATTTCATATCATTTATTATCATCTTATCATACATATCATTTATCATTCTCATCTAATATCATTTTATTTGTCATTTTTCATTCAACATTTGGTTCATATCACCTCACTTCCTAATTATACTACAAATTCATGATGCATTTCATAAACACATCCACACATCATCATCATTTATGGCATTTGAAAAATCCAAACACAAGAATTTCATACAAATATTACATTTCCACATCATTTGAAAAACATACATTATCATATTCATATCATATATCACATCATTTCAACACATGGCATTTTTATCATCATCATCTGACTGCATGATATCATTAGTACACATTATATTTCATCATCATCATATCATTCTCATATCCAATCATCCTATAAATCATGTTAGTTAGTAAATCATCAAAACTACATATCAAAATTCATATCACATAATGAGGAAATAAATGCATAACCATATCAAACCATCATATAAAAAATACATCACATCATCAAAACTCATTGCCATTACATATCATCAGTCATCAAAATACATACAAAATGTCCAAAAGTCCAATGAAACTAAAAATTCTAGAAAAATATATGAGATCTGATCAAAATCAATATAAATGCTCCAAGAATATGTTGTACATCAATAATCCCACATCAATGGCTCAAGGTTGGTTGGTGGACCCCCTTGACAGAGCTAGTCTCGAGGATGATGGCCTGCCACTCATCCTCACATCAAGATCCCATCGAGGCTTGGTAACCCCCATGCTCTGTGTAGTATATTTCCTACTCCTGGTCCTACTATGGGACCATGGGAAAGGCTCTCTATGCTCAGGAGGACACAACTCCTCATATTAGACTCGATAGTACTCATCCTCCCTGGCCATATCAAATCCCTCTGCAATAGCCTCTCGTAGGGATGCACTCTCCATCATACCCATGAGTCTTTGTGCCACACCCTCAACCTCTACCACCCTCTGTCTGAATGAATCCCTCTCTGAAATCAACTGGGCTACCTGTGGGTCTGGGCATGGAGGATGTTCCTGTGCCTATGCCTGTGCCTTTGCCTATGCCTGTGCCTGTGCCTGTGCCTGTGATTGTGCTAGTTGTTCCTATAACTACACTGCCATACTTGCACTGAAAGCTAACCTGGCTCTCTATTAATTGCACCTTGTCCCTACAAGGTCTATATACTTGGGCTCCTAGAGTAGGCTGAGTTTTGTGTCCCGGGCTGATGTCAAGTGACTCCCTGACACTGTCTCATTAAGCAACTCAGCCTTTCTACCGGTGATGATCTAAACACTACCCAATGTTCCGCTCTTAGTCTCACTGGTAATTCACTCCTCCTCTCCCACCACTTCCACCATCATCCCTCATCATCACCATCGAGTTTTCCTCCTCCTCTCTCCTGAAATCAAATGTGATCATCACTTGCTACATCCTCCTCTTGTCTCCTTCTAGTGGTGGTACCACCATATAATGGGTGTTGGATCATCTTAGACATGTCAACCATGGAAATGGATGTGTACATACAAAATAGCGTACTCCATTGGACATAAATTAACATCAATAGACTGCCCGGTCATCCCATGCCTGTGCTAATATATACTTGTATATTCCTATCCTCATATGAAATGCAAGGCTCCTATCCTAAATTCTTCATCCTGTTCAAGGCAGATAGTAAAAAGGAACACCCTAGGCAGCCTCTGGTAAATTTGAATTATCGCTATACTCAGAATTCCAAGAATCTCTCTATGATGAATGGGGTCCTCCCTATCAAAAATTGGGGTATACATACAAACAACATCTCTAAATGATATGTATCCCATGGCTCACAATCTATGTATGGCCGCCATATCACTACATCCATATCATCAAGGCACCGTCTCTAGTAATACAACTTGCCCAGCTTGGGCTAGACAAGTGCCATAGAATACTCATACACATATGGCCTTCCTAGTGGCCTCACTCTAGGACAAGATGGTCTCGTCACAACAATATGCTCTCATGCCCAGATCTAGAGCAGTGCAACACCACATGACAAACAGGATGAACCTCTGTAAACCACTTGATGTAAGTCATGATATAGATGAACCAACATGCAGCTCCCCTAGGCATATCATTGTGGTTGTACCATCATCTTCTCGATGATCCTCCCCCATCCCACTGATAGTCCCTTTGACTGGCGATCCGGACAAAGGCGACCTCCAATAAATGCACCCAAAACTATAGGTAAGGCCAGAAATCCCCTAAAGTCTACCCATGGCACCAAATACCCTGCTATATTTACATCACCATACACTCTCCTCAGTGCATCTGTACCACCTAGCTCCTTGTGATCATAGAACACAAGGGCATCTACCACTTGAATACCCAGAATCCTGTACACATCCTCAAGTGTCACAGTCACCTCACCCATCGACAAATGAAAGGTTTTATGCTTTGAATTCCACCTCTCTACTAGCGCAGTCAACAGTCCCCTGTTAGCCTGAATCGGAGGCATGGACAACAAAGGTCCCAATCCACATAATGACTATCGTACTCTATCCATCGTGAGGGTGGGTGCCTCCCGAGATTCCATCCCACCATTTTAGAGTGTGGCACTTTAACTGGGAGGTTTTTGAAAACCTCCTATTTTCGGTTATCAAAAGGAAAATCCATCAGAATCATCTCATTGACTCAATCTACATCAAGTAAATCAAACCCACTCATGTCTATCTATGAGTGACCCATACGAATCAGACCCATATCAATGATCCATACTAATCAGACCCATATCAATGACCCATACCAACCAAACCCATATCAGTTGACCCATATCACATGTTCTATCTAGGTGACTCATATCATGCAATCAATGCATAATCTATCTATCTGAATATCACATCAATCTTCTTTATCATCAATTACTATTTGTTTTCTTTTTCAAGAATGCAAAATTATCAACAATAAAAACATCATCCTATTTGTATTTGAGTCATGAATGCAAATATGTTTTTAACCAATCATCTACTATTTGTTTTCTATCACAGACAACAAATTTATCCGAAGTCATATCAATCATCTACTCTTTGTTTTTTGTTCAGGGGAAACAAAGTTATCAACTATCTATTCCTTGATTTCTATTTTGGAAAACAAAGTTATCAATTCTTTATTAGATTTTCTATCCATATCAACATGTTGACAATAAATTTTTTATATCTATTGACCAATGAAGCAATAAACATCATCATTTTCATCCAACAAGAACATTTCCTAAAAGCGCTAATGTACGACCTCTATGCGCTAAAACCCTGTATGCGTTGAAGTTTTCCCCAGATGCGGTAAAACTTAGATGCACCATTTTATGCCGTAGATGCACTAAATCATTTCCCCTATGCGCTATTTCCCTAAAAGCACTAAAACTATAACCAAAAGCTCCTTTTTTCACTAGATGTGCGACAACCCTAAAAGCGCTAAATTGTTTCCTAGCTACGCTTAAGTACTAATTTTCCTATGACATCCTATAAGCGCTACCCTATCTATCAGATGCACTAAACTGGCTTTAACATAGAAAATGCAAAAATGGAATCCTATATGTGCTAAAACAAATATTGAAAGCGCTAAAACACCTACTGTAAGCTCTAAAACGAACTGTTTATGCTTAAATCTGCACCAAAATGGATGAAAAATCAACTAAAAATAGAAAATTTCAAAGAAAAATTGGTTGGATCGACTCACTGGTGGTCCGTACACAGCTGGTCTCTGGTATCGATGGGCCCGCTCGAATCTATGTCTATGGTAAGGAATCTCCATCTCGCCAAGTCATTCTCAGAGCACAAGGTTTCTCAAAGTAAAAAGGTGAAAATGACTTATACTTTTTTCCCCTTTTACTTTTTAAAGGTCAAACAAAGCTGGGTTTTTTGTGGCATGTTATTTTATTTTTATCTTTTTATCTCACATTGACCTTATTTTCAAACTGGGGCATCCTTATACCTCATTTTTCGAGAGCTAAATCACTGAATTCACATCAAAATCAAAATTTCATCATCAAATCAAAATTTTAAAACATTATCAAAAACTCATATCATCATCAGTGATTTACTTCCAGAGGGGTCATCATCAATAGCAACATCAAAAACATATCAGGTTCAAATCGTAAGTATATCACCACATTTTTCCGACAGTACCTTTCTTCAAAAGCTGACATTTTCAAGCTAAAATGTTTCGCACATCACTTCAAAGAGGGTTGTTCCATATGCATGTACCCCGGTCATGTCTATTTATCCTGAATTTAATTGTTATTTTGCCATTTTAATTAATTTCTAAAGTCTCTTACATATAATTATATTAATAAATTTTGAATTATATTGTTCATTCAATTTATTTCCTAACCATAATTAAATAAATTTACTTTATTTTAATTATTTCTCACAATATATAGTCCACTTGATTAATTAAATAAATATTCTTATTTATTTTAATTAATTATCAATTTCTTGAAATTTAATTTCAAGTCCCTTTGATTTTAATTAAATTTAAATATTTCCTTTTTTATTCAAAATATTTCTTCTAATTAATTAAATATCTCATTTAATTAGTTTCGAGAGTGTGATTTCTTAATTAAATAAACTTTATTTAATTAAATGTCCATATTTTTTTCAAATCATAATTAAATATTTTATTTAATTATGAAATCTTATATTTTCTCCCAAATCTTAATTAAATAATGGTTTAATTAAGAAAAATATATGGTTACCTGTAAACATAAAATAATTGAGTTGATAATTCATTATTTACTTTCTTAATATTCTCTAATATCCTCTCAAAAGATGTTTTTTTATCATCTCATCTTATCTCTTCCATGAAAAAGGAAACAAATCCCGCTTTCTGGTTTTCTATTTTCCTCTCTAGTCTAATCCATCTTCGACCATTCAATCTACCAGGGATTTTCACAGTCGTTGATCAACTCAACCAATCAGAATTCCTTAAAAACTCTATAAATACCTCTGTGAATCCAAGCATTGGTTACACTTACACAATTGCATACACTTACATTCACATGCACACGTCATTTTAATATCATCTAGCATTTATCAGTTTTAGCAATCATTACATTTAGTAATCTCACATTTTAGCTATTATGTTTAGTTTTATTAATTGCATCGTAGCATAAGCATGCATTTATTTCAAATCTCATTCTCTAGGAGATCATTTTTTTGAGCCTAGTGTATAATCTGAGAGCAAGCTAGATTCAGCGAAACATTGGAGATAGAGGATAATAGGACACTGTTGAAGGAGCTACGAGTTTAAGAGTTTTTTTTTCTTTTAAATTAGTTTTCTTTGATCTAATTTTTTATTGGTGTGTTTAATTTGTTAAAAAAAATTTACACTTAAAATTGATCACACAAGTAGTTGTAGCAAAAGGGAAAACAACTAAAAGACAAATTGCTACAGTGCTGCCCACTAGAAGACAAAATAGGCTAGAAGACAAAAGTGTATTTTATATTGTAAAATATTTGGGGGTAGGTGAAACCCTAATTTGTAGTGAATCTTGGCCACACAATGAGATTAAAACTTGGCCATTCATTTTTCTCTTTAGACACTATAAATAGGGGGTCTCCTCTCATTTTCAAGAGAGAGATGAGTTGTAAAGACATTGTGCTAAAATTTTAATAGAAATTCATTAATTTTGGTGGATTCTTGAGTTCCATTTCATGTTTCACGATTCTTCTCCTCATAGTTAGTGAATTTGAATAGATTTACATTGTTTTTCTATGTGTTAGCATGTTGTTAGTAGATTAATTAATGTTGTTCACTAGTATTGAAGAATTCTGCTATGTTGATGCCCTTCCTTGTCCATGATTTTTGTTGTTTGTTGATGATAAATAGCAGTGTAAAGCTAGTATGGACATGAATTGAATGTTTCACTTAAATTCTATCTTCTATTCATGCTTTATGTTGAATGAATGGTTGAAATCTGCAAACCTTAGAAGATTGCACTAGTTTCATGAGACTTTGAGTTAATTTGGTTAAGTAGAACTTAGTTTTGGGAAGGTTGTCTACTGTAGCATCCTCCATTATCATTGTTCATTGGTAGTTTCAGGTCTAGGAACTTACTCTCTTCGCTACCGTTTTGAATTTTCTTTTTGAATAGTGACTTAAGACAAAGTTCATTGCACATTGTAAATCCAAATCTAATGATAGATGTGGAGTTTTAGACTACTATCTTGAACTTGCAGCAATAGAACATAACTTCAGAATTTCATAAACTCCATTCAAAGAACCAATTCCCTCCAACTTAACTTATGTTAGGCTTCCCTATGATTACCAGGAAGATCACATTGAAACAACTGAGATATTCCAAGCATTGTCATGACTTGACACCCGAGAGACCTTGGGGTAGTGATTTGTAACATGTTTGCAGATTTCTACCTTTCAAGAGAGGTAGTGCACTTGTGCGCAACCTAGGTTGAGAAGTGCAAAAACACCCATCAAGAGAACTAGCACTACAAGGAGGGGCCCTTTGAGTTAAGCTGGATTGATTGGTTCATTCTCCCGTGAAAGGTTTCATAGAATCCTAATATCTACTCCAAAGAAAGGGAAATTCCAAGAACTATAGCCCCCTACCAAGGCTAAGAAGACTCGAGAAGGAGATGCCACTTCATCTTCCTCATCTGACCCATCCATTTCACTTCCATTTCACCTCCCTCCTCCTTCCATCCACCCCATATTCATCCTTCCTTTTCCATTTCCACCCCATCCACTCAACCATCTCAAACTACCTTCCAATTGCTTGCTTCTCAAAACTAGGGCGCTGCCCCTGACCCTACCTTCCAAGTCCAAGGTGCAGTCCCAACTACTCCTGCCCTTGTCCCGCCCCAAGTTCTTGTCCAACAACAAGTACTACCTTCACCTCCCCTCATGGCTTGGCTGGTAAATAATCCTTCTCCACTGCTATTCAATGCTTACCATGACATGCCAAAGAACCTGGGGGTATTTTGCACAAAATTCAATCTGTGAGATCCTCAGAGGATGACAAAAGAACATATTAAAATATTCCAAACAACATTGAAGGATATGAAAATTGATCATGAGGATGTGGCATGTAGAATTTTTCATTATTCTTTTGGAAAGGAGGCTTTGTATTGGTACATCAACTTACCAACGAGATCAATTACCACTTGGGACCTTTTGAAGAATTCCTTCTTGAGAAAATACGAGATTCTAATCAGCCCTTCAGAACTATTTACACAGTTCATGTCTGTGCATAGGGGTTTCAACGAATTTATCAACTCCTTCAATGATTGATTCCATCAGGCATACATGAGATTACAAACTCCATATGTGCTTAATGATGTTGTTTTCTTGCCTGTCTACTATGTCGCTTTGGAGAACTTCACTGCGACATTAGTGAAACTAATGAAACCACCACCCACTCGGTTGGTGGATGCTTATGCTGAGGTAGTCATAGCCAGCATTGACTTGAGGAAAAACATTTCCAGTCTACTTCCTTCCTTGGGACAAGTTGCTCATCCTATGCAAATTCAAGGGCTCACTCAACCTCTACAACATTAGATGCCTCTTATGAACCAGGTGTTGAAGCTTCCCATAGTCCCTCATCTAGGAAAACAATTGAACTAGGAACCTCCTGTGCCTCATTATTTTCAGCCACAATAGCATCATGTTTATTCACAACAACCCCAAGTTCCATTATATCTACAAGGGCCCGAATTCCCACCCGCTCAACAGAACCAACCAACAACACAACCTGTCTTTCTTCAAAGTCAAACACCACAGCCAAGAAATGCAGAGAAGGATCAGTTGGATGAACTAATGGAGATGATCAGAAAGATGTCCATGGAGATGACACACTTATAGAATAAAAATAACTAGGTGCAATATTATCAACACAACATCTAGGCCAACCTCAACTGAGAGAATAGAGATAACCATGATGCGGGTACCTCATTAGGGAAAAATGATGAAAGAGGGAAAAACACCAATCAGAACTTCGAGAGATGGCCTTCCCAAAGGAAGAATCGAACCTGGAATACAAGGCCAAAAAATGGAGGTGTTTCCACTCCTCCTGATCAACCTACCAATACAGAGAAGATAACTAGTGGAGTGTATCTCGCCGAGGCATCATTATCTAGATGGTGCCGGATCCATAAGAATAATAGGCACTCTGAGTTGGATTGCCCCAAGTTCCTCACAACTGCAGAGATCTTTAAAGTAGAGGTTCATAATGCTATGGACAATGGTGTTTTCCAAGATCTATTATTTTTTGAGCCCTATGAATCTTTTGTGCTCATGGTCAATCAAGTATTGTTCTCGCGAAGTGATAGCAATGCACCAAAAACTAAGACTGCTTTCCCAAAGAATGAAGAAGTGAAAGAAGTAAGTAACAAAAAAGCTTTATCTTAGCTCTTTGCTTCAGTAGATAATGTTCTAGTAGATGAGGAATAGTTTCATGAAGATGAGGTCCAAATGTTTCATCAGAGAGCATCCCCATATAACTTAAGAAATAGGCAAGCAGGAGAACCTTTCATAACTTCCACCCTACCTAACAAATTTAGCACTGCGCCTGATCCAAATGCTAGTAACAATCCAAGTTACCCCTATGTTCCCACCTAATATTTTAACAAGAAGAAATAGCTGAATTAGATGCAAAAATAGGTAGCTGGCTCTTCCCAAGGTAGGTCCTTTGAGGCTGAAATTGAGAAAATGGGTGAGTATGTTGCTAATGAATTCAAGAAGGTTAAGATAAGCTTGTCTACCTTCGAGTTGCTTAAGGTCCCTGCAGTTAGGAATTACTTCTTTAGGATGATTAATGGAACTACTTCTTCCAAGTCAACTTTGGAAATACTAGCCAAAAGAGTCTGTTTCAAAGAGCCACCACATGAGCCTGCAATTTAGGAAATAATAGGCAAGAAGAAAGATGTCGCTTCAAACAAACAAAGCAGAAAAAAAACCACTAAGGAAAAAAGCTAGGTGCAAGCTAAGGAAAGGACCAGAGAGAAAGATAAAAATCAAGTGGCCCAGATAGATACACCTATAGGATTATTTCAGGGAAAGATAGAAACACCACCTTTTCTCACTGCAATTAGAATATTTAGGAAAAACCTACATAATTGCTTGCTTGATTCAGGAGCATCGACCAATGTTATGCCACTCACTATATGCAAAGAATTGTGAATAGTCCTCACTCCTTCCAAAAGAAAGGTGACTCAGCTGGACAAAATTGAACTAAACATAGTTAGAGAAATCAATCAGATTCCCATACAGATTATTGTAGACCCAAGGGTGCAACAAGTTATAGATATTCAAGTTGTTGATATTCCTGACACATACAGAATAATCTTGGGAGGAGACTTCACCCAAGCATTGAATGGATATGCTACCATCGATTTCTCTCATGTGTGGCTACCATGGAAGGTTTTGGAAAATTAGATTTGTATAGACCGGGAGAAACACATGAAATTCATGATTACAAAATATAACAACACCAACGAGGTGTTGTTTGTTGAAACTGAGCTGGGAAATTATTCTCCTGTGGCATACCAAGAAGAATCAAAGCCTTAAGAAGAAGGGATTACTAATGAAGTCTTCTTGGTATTATGTAGCCCTCTTTACAATTTAGCCTATATAGTTTAGATCATAGAGATGCTATTAGAATTAGATGACGATGAATCCTACGATGATGAGAATTTTGGATTACTGGATGGATTCTAGGACTTCATGGAGAAGTGTATATAAGATTAGCTTAGCTTGGAGGAAAGAATGGATTTCCAAGAGCTCTTGCTGCCTAGTTGGTGGAGAGTGCATAATGCTTCCCACTCAGAATTCAAGTGTTGCTTGTGTAAGAAAGTAGTAGAACACATCAAGGACAAGTTACACCTTAGAAGGAGCTACCTATAGGGCAACCTATCACCAATCACATTGAGTTAGTGCTTATTCTAGAAATGGTAGATGTAGGTGTGCAACCTGGAAGGAATGAATGTATCATTGACCCTGAGGTTAAGGAAGCCTCCAAGTTTTGGATGTTGCGCTTCGATGGATCCAAGTCCAAACAAGGAGCTAGAGCTAGATTCGAGCTCATCAGCCCTATGGGTAAGACCTACTTTGCTGGCCATAGGCTTCAATTTTATTGCACAAATAGCGTAATGGAGTATAGGGCATTGGTTCATGGTCTCCTAATGGCCCTATGGAAGAAAGTTAAAATGTTGCAAATCTTTGGCAACTTAGAGCTGGTGGTAAAATAGGTTAGAAAATTATATTCTTGCCATGACAGAAGACTAGTAAAATATAGGAATAGAGTCTAAGACCTGTTAGAAAGCTTAGATTCCTTCAATATTCAACTGATCCCTCAATCCCAAAACTATATTGTTGATGCTCTGGCTCAAGTGGCCAGCACCCTTCAACCTTTATCTCTATTTGGCCTTAAAAAGTTCACCATTGAGCTTACATCCACCCCATCTGTGCTAAACAATGTTACCCATTTCCAGGTGTTTAATGATGATAAGCCCATCTTGGAATTTATCAATAGTTCTGATGTGTTTCCAACTCAGATAATTGATGAGGTTGAGCCCAAAGAGGTTGAATTAGATATAGAAGGGGTCATCAATCTCAAAATGAACATAATTCCTAGGGTAATGGTTTAGCTTGAGTGAATATTTGATCTAGATTAGATTAGGAACTAGGATCAAAAAGCAAAGAAAGATTCCATAAACAATCAATGTGACACTCACAAACTCAGAACAACCGAGGAGGATAAGAATATATTCATTGGAAAAGTGTGCACACCAGAGGAATAGGAAGGGATGATTGATGCTTTGTGCAATTATCATGACGTAGTTTCCTAGAGTTATGAAGATTTGAAGACATATGATATCTAGATCATCACACACACTATTCCTCTTAAGCCAGATGTGAGACCATTCCAACAATGACTATGTCCTATCAATGCATTGTTGGAGCCCATTATTTATAAGGAGGTACAGAAGATGTTGTTAGCCAAAATCATATTTCCAGTCAAGCACTCCATGTGGGTGGCTAATTTAGTCCTGGTTAGAAAAAAGAATGGAGAAATTAGATTGTGTGTGGATTTTCACAACTTGAACAGAGCTTCACAAAAATACAATTACCTTATTCCTTCATTGGATGAGGTTTTACAGATCATCAATGGCCCTCAAATGATGTCCTTCTTGGATAGGTACTCTGGGTACAACCAAGTAATGGTGCAATACAAAGATAGGCAAAAGATAATGTTCACCAAAAAGTGGGTAACCTTTTCATATAGAATAATGTTGTTCAGACTCATCAATGTCAGTGCCACCTTCTAATGTGCATTGGACATAACATTTAAAGATCTAATTAGAAAGTGCATTATCATCTACATGGATTATCTTACTATGTTTTCAAAGAAGCGTGGTGATCATGTTTATGATCTATGAAAAGTCTTTCAGGAGTGTAGAGAATTTAGGATATCTCTTAATCTAAAAAAGTGCATCTTCGGAGTTACAGAAGATAATCTGTTCGGACATGTTATTTCAGAGAAAGGAATTTCAAAGATCCCAAGCATATTTAGTCCCTCTTGAAGATTCAACTACCAGGTAGTAAGAAATAATTGAAATCTTTCTTCAAAAAGATAAATTTCATCAAAAAATTTATTACGGGATTTGTTGAAATAGTCAATCCCCTTAAGGTCATGTTGAAACAAGATGCTAAAGTTGAGTGGACTCTGGAGGAAAAGTAGGCCTTCAAGGAAATCAAGTAAGAAATTACTAATGCACCTGTACTAGTCAGCCCTGATTACTTGAAGCCATTCTATATTTATTCCTTCGCTTCAGACCATTCTTGTGCTAGCATTCTAACTCAAAAGGATGATGAAGGGAGTGAGCACCCAATTTCCTTCATGAGTGCTCCTTTAAAAGATGTTTAACTGAGATATCACAACATAGAAAAGTAGGCATATGCTCTAGTTAAAGGAGTTAATAAATTTAGACACTACATCTTGAGGAACAAGGTGTTTTCTGTTGTGACTAACCCAATAGTAAAAACATTGTTGATGTAGAATGAGTTAGGAGAAAGAAGAGAAAAATGGGTCATGTTGCTGTAGGAATATGATATGGAGATTCAATTGATGAAATTAGTAAGGGGGAAGGCCCTCACCTAAAAAATAAATAAAGCAATAGCTAAAGCTGGACCTGAGCTTACGGTTCAACAATACCAACTTGAAGATGTCTCCCTTGGAGAGTGGTATGACGACATTGTCTACTACCTACTAAACAACAAGTGCCCACCATGTCTACAGGGAGTTCAAAGGTGTGCTCTCCACCTAAAAAGTAGCAGCTACATGCTTCAAGTGTCTATAGTTTACATGAAGAATCATGAATGGGTCTACCTTAGGTGCCTCGGGCAAGAAGAAGCATCAAGAGTGCTAAAGGAATTTCATGATAAGTTTGGTGTTGGTCATGGATCCAGCCCTTCAACTACTCATCAGATCTTATGAGTAGGATATTATTGGCCAACAGTCTTCAAGGATGCACATATCCATGTTAGTACATGCCATGTTTGTTAGACCACTGCAACTAGAGAAAGAAATGTTGTTGTTCCGCTACAACTAGTCTTGCATGTAAGACCGATCATGTAATGGGGTCTCGACTTCATCGGTCTGGTAAGACCACCATCTTTTGTAGGTTGTAGGTACATTCTATCTACCTTTGATTATTGTACTAGATGGAAAAAAGCAATTTCATGTAGGCAATGCACTACAGAGGTAGTTACTAGTTTTCTTGAAAGTTTCATTTTAAATCATTTTGGTTGTCCATATGCCTTCATTTGTGATAATGGCCCTGATTTATCCTCGCTCAAATTTGCTATTTGGGCCTTAGATTATGGAATTTCCCTCAAGTTCTCATCCAATTAGTATCCCCAGGGTAATTTCCTAGGTGAATCCACAAACAAAAATTTAATCACTATGATCAAAAACTACTCGATAGGAATCCTAAAAACTGGCACATCTAGCTTCATTTTCCCCTTTTGGTAGATTGTACATGCCACAAGGCTTCTCTAGGTTATTCCCCATTCCACCTTGTTTATGGATTGGAGCCTATGTTTCCTATTCACCTTAAGATCCCCACCCTCCAATTCATCAACACCTTTTATGAAAAGGGGGATCGTAAAGAAGCTTGCTTAGATGAATTACTCCACTTAGAAGAAATGTGTGACCATGCCATTGATTTTTTTTCCAAACACCAAGGTGTGGTCAAAAGATGGTTCAATTGATGAGCCAAAGTCAAGGCCTTTAAAATAGCTGATCTAGTCTTATGTTGGGACAAGGCCCATGAAAAGAAAGGGGGATATGAAAAATTCAACAAGCTCTAGCTTGGCCCCTTTAAAATTTATGAAATCCCAGGAGATAATGCTTTCTGTATCAAAACCTTAACTACTGAAGATGTCCTGGTGCCTGTCAATGAGCAACACCTTAAGCATTATTTCCTTTCCTGAGCTTTTTTGAGCTAACTCTTTGTAAATACCTATATATAGGTTAGTTTAAGATTCTTTGTTTTGTTGTCTCGCTTCACTTTTTTTTTGCTCATTTCCCAATGGTCTTATTTTTCTAAGGGTGTTCTTTATCTCTGATGTGGTGGCTATGCTTAGTTCAACAAATGGTCCACTCTTCTGCTCACTTTTAGTGTTCTTTGGATAAGTGTTCACTCTCAACTATTGGTCTCTGACTGCTGCTATGGAATGGTCTCTTTATCTAAACTGGTGACTTGACCTAGAACATGACCCTTGGTTGAATCCTCCCACATCTTGTCTTAGATCTTGCATAAAAAATACACTAATTGTTTCTAAAGAGCTATACGGTGGTCATTATGACAGTCTAGAAAGTGAAAATATTATTTCTACTTTAGTGACCACTGTGATTCCAAACCTACTATAAGACTCAATGCTTACGTAGTTGAGCAAAAGAAAGAATATTAAAAGAGATATCAAAAGAGGGAAAAAGAAAATAAAATTTTGAAATCAAGAAATCATGTGGGTGTGCGGACAATTCTATAGGGGCTATGGATGCCTAGTTGGCAGTAGAGAAATGTTCATGGGATCACATCGACAACTCCATTGGGGCTATGGACACTTAATTGGCAGTAGGACAATGTCTAGGCTACTTTTGAAGTTAGATGATTCAGGTAGCTTGCCTAGTCTAATTAGCGATAATTTGTTATAGTCTCTAAAGAAATGGAATGAATTGACCCTATGCAAGAAATTCTGAGATGCTTTTGTGATTGGATCCATTTAAGGACCTTGTTCTCTCTTAAGTCCCACAGTTCACTTTTGGAAATCGACCCCTTGTTTGCAAAACCAAAGATTCTGGGTTCTGAATGAGCATTTATCCCTAGAATTCTATGTAGTGTTCCCCAACAGAGTCACCATTTTTTGTGCTTATAGCACACACACCTTGTTCAGAATGGGGGCCCTCTCTTTTCACTTTTCCGGGTCACTTTTTCCATTGCCTCATTTTGTGTGCACCCTATTTTTTAGTCCTAATTGGTCAAGGAGTCCTAGAGTTTTCATTTTATGTTGACCAAACTTCACCAACCTCAAAATTTCCAATTCTTTAGCTTCTGTAGAGTTTCCTTGGCAATTTTCCTTCGAACCTCCAAACTGTCGTCCTTCAAGCTATGTGGGTCTGCCAATGCGGGCCGCCCTGTGCAGAACTTCATGGTATCTTTTCTATTCCAAACGGCCGACTCATCATGTCCACTCGACTTGTGAGATCTGTGGTCCCTGCCGTCGTTTCTTTTTTTGACTTGTCAAACGACCAACGCATGAATGCCATCCGCCCCATGGACCCCGCCATTCCCGCCACCGTCACTTTTGAATTGCGTGCCGACCAACTTTGGCCACCTTCATACCCGCATTAATGGTGGAAATTTAATGCATGAAAATTTTTAAATATCAATTTCAAAAATTCATTTTCACTGTCAAATGTTTAAGAAATTTTTTAGAAACCTCTAGCCGTTGCCTCCTCTGCGCTCGTGAAGTCTTGTCATCGGTCGTGCTTTGCCATCTTTAGATTATTCATTGAATTTTTGTGGGTCTACTAGGTAGGACCTTTGCCACAACCCTATTCACGTTTTTCCTCCATTTTTTGCAAATTCGTTAAAAATATTAAGAGGAAAATTTTAAAATTGGATAGAAAATTGAATGGCGAATAAAACCCATGAGTTAAATATTGAAAAATGTTTTCACTAACTCATTTGAGTACAAAATCCAATGAAAATGTCTTACGAAATATGTATAATTTGATGTATCGTCAGGTGCTTGTAAAATTTGATGTGTAATTTTGAATTTTTTCTAAGTTTATCCCTGACGTTTGTCAAAATTTTGATGAACTTGGGGTTCATTGAAATGTCGACTATTAGTTTCACCAAAATTTTGACAAACATGAAAAATAGAAAAAAATAAAATTGTGGCCGACATAAAGAAAAGTGAGTTCCCTGATTTATTGCAACAGTTTTTTGCTCTATTTGAGACAGTTTGTGGAGAACTAAGGATGATTTTCTTAGGAAAAATAAAAAAAATTCAAGATATCACCAGGTTGAGGGTAGTCATTGTCTTTTTGCAGAATTCAGTTGTGAAGTCAGATTTGTAGTTCTAGGTTTGAAAATCATATTTTAAAGCAACATCTCATCAGATTTCATTTTTAGAGGTTTAGGGTTTTGAGAATTTCATGTCAAATTTTGTTGTGTGGAATCACCATAAGATCACAACCAAGGAATAGATTCTTGTGACTATAATTATGTGATCCATAACTCTATTGGTCATGTGGCATAGTTGTGCTATAACAAATACATGATGCATTCATGTGTGACCCAAGTTTAATGTGGCTATATTGTGATAGAAATGGAGGCACTCATATAATGTAGTTAATTCAGGTTGTATAATGTAGGTGTCAATCATCATTGGGTGCATTCAGGTTGTCTCAAGTTTAACATGTTAGGATGCAATTATAGCATGATCGAAGAGTGATCACAACCAAGTTTGTTACATAATTGAATGCAATCTTGGGTTACCACAAACTATAATAATGTGATTGCTAATAACCATTATGGAAAGTATTAAAGCAAGACCCATGATATATAGGATACATTTCCTGATTAGGTTTACATACCTTAATGATCAAACACAAGCTTCCCACACACTCTAGGATACAATCCAAGATCATACTCACAACTTTGTCAAGACAACTAATTTTTGACCCAAGATTTAAGGTTTTGTTTTAATACCCAACAAGCATTGGTAAGAGCATGATTAGGGTACAAACCCTAGGCCTCGTAGAAAGATAAACAATAACTATAGCAGATTAGTGAGGTTGCAATACCAGAAAGATTGAGACATTGTAGGTAATAAAAAATATTGCAATCTAAAGATTGTAGCCAATAACAAGCACACTATGTATCTTAGTGACATTTGTAAATGCAATCTATGGTAAGAAGAATGATAGTCACTTGAGATGTGACATAAAAAGAGGCTAAGCAATGACAAGATAATAAAGCTCAAACCTTGCATAGTAAAGTGGAGATTTTAACAGTGAGTTTCCTTACCCCCTTGCTGACCTTAAGGGTTTTTCAAATGCTTTTGGTAGTGTTAAACAAGGCAAATGCAATCAAGGAATGACTATCCAAATGAAGTAACAGTGGTAATCATAGGTTCAATGTTTCTTCTTAGCCATTAATGTATAATGGAGGTAGTGGATTGCATGTTTGAGCAGTGTTTTGAGACTCATCAAAGATGGGAGAATAGTGAATAATACCTTGTGGACTGTGAAGTAGTGTCAATAAGGTTGAAGGATCTCAAGAACTACAATACCATGAAACTGTTACCTATTTTTCACTACAAGCTCAAACAGGTAGAGCTAAGTCGGTCTCATCATTGATAGGTACAAAAAATTCTCAAGTTTTGATGCTAAAGTATTCATTGATCATCATGGAGATCAGATTACATCTGAATTAGAGTTTTATTGTGCAAGTATTTAAAATAGAAAATTGGAAATTTGCGTAATAATGCTTTTTATTCATTTTGTAAAAACACTGAATCTCGCACAAGCCGCGAGAGTAACTGAATTTGATTATGAAAATGAAATAATGAATACAAAATTCAATGATAAGCTACACTACAGAAAATAACATGAGCATAAAGAAGAGGAGAAATTCATCATTGCCTGTGATGATGAATCACTTTCTCTTGATGACTTTAGTTGTTGTGTCTCCAAGCTGCTGTAGCCTTGTTTTCGCGCTCCATGAACCTACAAAATTGTAAAAGATGGTGTTAGAGGTGTACTCTAAGCAATGATGAATTACATTATGCCTTATGCCTACACTACCAACAAGAATGTAATTTGCATTAGATCAAGCATTCACTAGATGATTGAGTTACAAAGGCTGACAATGAAGAAAAACATAACTCAATGGAAGCTTTCAACTTCTTTTATTTTGCTAACATGTTTGTTTCAATGTGCAGGAATAGGTTTATCATGTTTGTGATTATTTACATCAGATATGTGGAGCAAAACAGGCTCCCACAAGGGTTGAGCTCGGCATATCAAGGAGGATACACTCTCAAGTTACATATGCAAGTTCATTAATATTGATAACAGTCATTAGGAGAGCTGTTGAAACTAAAGGATATAATCATACAAGCAACCTTATTTCAAAGAAGTTCAAAAAATAGTGTGAAGAACTCATCAATTTCATATTCTGTTTAGCTCTGCTCTACATTTTCACATTACATCTAAATGAAGTATAGAGCCTCTTTGCATTGAAGAGAAACAAAATATTCAAGCATTGGAATGCTTTTTTATATAACTTCAGAAGCATATCACAGTACATGACAGTCTAAAGGTTGTACAAAGTATTTACATAGCTCTATTATAACAGATTTGCAATAATCTAATTCTCTATAAGTTTTTCAATAGAAAAAATCATTATGTAAGGAACAATGGAGTCACAATGTCAAGGAAAGTCATGAACAAGAATGCTGATACAAAGCTGGTAAAGTAGATGAGCATACATGTTTCAAAAGCCAAATGATAGTAACCAGATCACAAAAGAAACATAGTTTTTTTCAACAGAAAGCAGCAAAATATGGCTTAGACAAGTATCTACAAGCATATTTGTTTCAAGTACCAGATGATAGCATTAGACAGGTGCATAAGGACAACATTCCATATCTTGAGAAAGAAGCATCAAATACATGAAAGTTTGTGTGCTTCAGAATGTGTGTTCAAAGCAAGATACCATTGAACGAATTAGTCTGAAAGCTATTGGAAATAATTTAAAGAAAAAGAGCCAAAGCCAAATATTCAAATAGTATACCAAAGTGATCTTACACTGTATGGAGTCAAGAAATTCTATCCTATAGGTGTGCATTATAAGCAGAAACAAAAGATCAAAGTAGATACATAGTGAAAAATGAATGGAGGAGCTAGATGTGGAAAGAGCATCGATGCTACTACAGAATTGAAATCAAAGAGATCTTTTGAACAAAGAAGGTTCAAAGGATTTCATGGTGGCTAATTTTAAATTAAGCATTGATGGAGGTTATCAAGATATATAGTCTCAATGGTGGAGAATACATCTACATATTATAATCATTATTGTTGCCAAATTTTAGTACGAAGGGTCCCTTGTAAGAATAGATTGGAGATGGAAATATATTCGTTGAGATAAACAAAAGATTGAGCATGCAAAGTCGTGGCTTGGAGAAAGATTTTTACATACACCCAGATTGAGTTTCAACAAGAAAATTATAGATTTTCTTCTTATCAAGTCCATAGACATAAGGGTTTTTTTAGAAACTTAATAAAATGTATAGATATTGTTGTGGGTCGAAGCCCCAAAAAAAATGGTTAAAGGTAATACTTTCATAGCTTTAAAGGAGGAAAAGCCGGCTGAGGAATCAATGAGCTCATGGATTATTGTATGACCTATTTTTCTAGAATCATTTTTGCTTGGACATATACTTTATTATTCCCCTTATTGCTTTGTAAAGTTGTATTTCAAAATTATTAAATGCAATTTTATTAATATCTTTTTAATAATCTTTTAAATCAACTATTGTAAAATGGGAAAAATACTAAAATAATTTTTGCTCATGCACGTGGAATTGATAGTGAGTCTTTAGTTCAAAACTATAGCTTCAACTGAAGATTTATCATGCATAAATGGAATTTCAGTTATCATGGGTGAGTTGATTAAAGCAAGGTGGATTTTGCATGTTTTGGCCCATATCTTCAGATTTCCAGTTCAGTTTGAGTTACAGATCAGTTGCATACATTATGATTGCAAGTTCGAGACTGAGTTCACTCATTTTTGTATGAGTTTGAACCTTATTTTCAAGGATTTTTGCTTTTGCTCAGATTTTTCCTTGGAGTTATCATTTTAACATTGAAATTGACTTTCAGTTTCATGTTCATGCACTTTGAAGTGCATTCTCATTATATATATTGGAAAAGGTTTATATTTTTTCCTCTAGTTCTTGTTATTCAGCCTTTGCATTCTGCATAGTGAATTGTCTTGTAACTCAGCTTTTCAAAATTTAAAGATATTGCAGCAATCTTTACAGGTTATCTTGGAGTATCATTTGTAGAGCATCGCTTAATTTGTCATTGCAAGTTAAAAATTATCTTTCTTAGATTCAGGTGTCTTATTTTGTGAATGTTTTGGATATAAGTTTAATGTGTTTGATATCAGAACCTTTAAATTTCTGTCAACTTTCATGAATGCATGTACATGAAGAAGTAATCTTAGTTGTAGGTCATAAATTGTGTCTCAAGTATATCCATATCTTTAAGTTGTGAAAATAAGTTATTCCTTCATAAAGAATGAATTATCAGACCTGTTTGTGACTAATTAATGCAGTTAAATTGTTCAATCTGAGTTGTGAAAGTAAGCTTCATGATGAATCCGTTGTGAGTTAGTTTGTTTTCTTAAATCAAATAGGTGCATCACCATAGTCCATCTTTTTCAGTTTTACATTAGATTAAGTTTCTTACCCTTTTCTCAGAAAAATTATTCAAGTATCAAAATGACCATCATATAGGAAGCCAACCTAGAATCCAGAGGTTCAATCTCGTTATAGGTCACCCACAACCTGAGTTTGATCCAATGTTTCAATAGATTTTGAATTTAGTTATTCAAACGCTTAGGTGCAATCTGATTGACAAAAAACAATGAGTCCCCTATAGTAAGTAGGCAGTCTATAGGGAATAGTTTGATTTGATAGAAGGGTGCTCATAAAGGAATCTTCAAGTGATAGTGAGTGAGCTGTTTGAGATTGCAGCTGAGGGTGCAATACCCAGTCTTAAAGGAAATTAGCAAAGAAGTAAATGTGTAAGAAAATAAAATCATACACAACAAACAATCCACAATGTTATGTTGCATAATTCCTTGAGTTTGAAGACAAAAATATCATTGTATCTTCATGATGAAATTGGTGACCTTAATGGTCAATCACTGGCAACCATGATTTTAAAACATGCTATTGTGCTTATGGAGACAACATTTTAAGCAAGGCAGTGAGTGGTGGTTTCGAACAATGGCAGGTATGAAGGACTTGCTTTATATGCATACTATGTTGTCTAGCTTAAGACACTATTCTTAGAAGAGATTGAAGGTGGATTATGGAACTCAAGGGTTACCATGAAAATGATTAAAGCAAAGACTGAGATCTATTTAAAAGCCATGCTTATAAAGATATTAAATATGTCACATGCAAAACCCTAGTAGATGGAGTAATGAATACAGTGCCAAAGAGGATAGTGTGTTGGGGCAGATTTAGGAGATCTCCACATTATCTAATTACAGGGAAATACATCATTTATTTTTTTAATTAAAAGAAATCATTCTAAACCCTATATAGGATACATTGATACTTGAAAAGCCTCTCAAAGAATTTGAGATTATGCAAATATATGTCAAGTAAATACCTAGATTACAAATAGTAGCGGGAACAATGTAAAATTTGTTGAGTAGATCAGGAATGAGATAAGCAGCAATGAATCCTATGCCTCCTTTCACGCACATATCCTCACTGTTCTCTATCATTCTTTACGGAAACACTTCTCCATTTTGGCGGTCTATGCTTGAAAATAATGTTTTGATGAAGGTTTTAGAGTATGTTTATTAAAATGAAAACTCCATTCTGGTGGGATACACCTAAAAATAAGATTTTGACAAAAATTTTAGGGTGTCTATTAAAGTTTTAGAGTATTTTGGCGGGCTATATTCTTGATTCCTTAAATGATTTATTCAAATGGATTGTGACTAAATAAATGACTAACTATTTAGTCATTTTTATTTGTGTAACTAAATAATTTTTAATCAACAACCAAACTAGTAATTTATTTACTCATTTATAAATGGTTACAAAAAAATGAGTAGAATTTAGTCATTTTTAGTTGTTGTGACTAAAATTTTTAGTCACCTAGTCATTTATTTTGGTTTCCTTTGTGGGATTTTGTGGATCAATACTGAGGGCCCTAGGGATAAGCTCATCATAAGAAGTGACACATTGCATCTTTAACTAAAAGGATAAATCCATATTGACATTAGCAATGATGATTCTAACTTGTTGCTCCTTAGGAATGGGCCACTTGCTCTTACTAGCTCGCTACCTCCATTGTTGTAGGAAGTTTATGATCAAGTTCAATATTCCTCGATTTTTAGGAGTCTTAATGGTTGGAAACTTCATAGTAAAATCAAAATGTAACAGTTTTGGAATTAACATTTTAAAGTGTTTTTGGGGGTTGTTAACTTCCTGCATCATCTCTTTGTGGAAGGCATGCCAAAAATTTTTGGGTAAAATATCGCACTATTAGATTTTGTTATCCGCCTATGAATAAAAATTATTGGAGTGTGAGTTTGATATTTTTTGAAGATCTAAATAGTCAAGCTTGGTAAAGAAAAATAATGTCAAATAATATTAGTCCAGAACAAAATGAAGAGACAATTGATAGATTGTGGGCTAGATTGAAAAGAAAGGGTGATGGGAAATGTTATTGTCCTTGCAATAATTGCAAGGGCTTAAAGATGATATGACTTTTAATCACAACAGTTGAGAAACATTGTAGGCAGCATGGTCATGTTGAAGAGGGGCATGATTATCATCCATTGGTAAGTTGTTCATTATATGTGTTTATATTGTTTTAACATTATATATATATATAATCACTTGATCATGATCATGGTTTATTTGTGTCTATCATTATTATAAAGCTGTGGGGCTCTAGGGTGATGATATGGATTATCACAACTTTGAGAATGTGGTTTGGGTGCTGCATTAACATGGAGCTTGAATATCAAGATGAAGTTAATGATCCCATGGAAGAAGATGATTATGTGCCAAAAACCACAGTTGAAGATTATGGTACAAATACATTGATCCATAACACATTTAGTGGCAGAGCTGATCATGATGATCGAGATGAATTTGATGATGTTCATTATTTACCTGTACTTGAGAAGGCATACGAGCCCCTTTATGAAGACTCTCAAACAACTCTTTGTCTTTGCTTGCATTGTTGTTGATGAACTTGAAGGTTATGAATGGTTTATCAAACATAGCTAACTTCAATTTGATGTTAAGGCATGCCATATAAGGCCAAGTATTTTTTCATCTATTTTAATTGTTGTTAGTTAATCACTAGTAAATAAAGGATGAAATATGTACCATTAATATTCTTTATATTAACAAAAAAAAAATTGTTGTAGATTGATTGGTGAATTTTTGTTACCACTATCAAATATTTTACCTCACTCATACTGAGATTTATGTGCCATTATGAAATATATCGGAATGGAGTATCAAGCAATAGATGCATGTCCCAACGATCATATTATATATCATAAACAATAGGAATTTGCAACAGAATGCCTGAAATGTCATCAATAGATATCGAACAGATCAAGTAACAAAAAAGGTGTCTCACAAGGTTCTTCGTTATATTCCCATTATTCCACGTATGCAACGATTATTTAGGTGTCAAAGCTAGCATAATTCTCTATGGATTACCAAGTGCATGGAATAGAAGTGGAGATGACATTCTTCAAATTCCTGTAGATGGTTCTGCATTTAGGGACATGGAGGAAAAATGACCACATTTTAAAGAAGAACCTCGTAATCTCAGGCTTTCATTGGGAGCGGACAATGTCAATCCATTTGGAGAGCTGAGATCTATTTACTCAGTGTGGCCTATTTTTGTTATCAACAATAACATTCCTCCATGGATGTCAATAAAGAGGGAGCACATAATGTTGTCAATGATTGTTCCAGGTATTTGTTTACATCAATTTTCTTTAACGTAGTAGTATCTCATTTGTCTTATTTGTTGCATAATGACTTATATTTTTTTCATTCAATAGTCATGTACATTAATTTATATATATTGTAGTAAAATGGTTATAATAATTATGTAATGTTTATGTTCATTCAACTAGGTAAGTACCAAGTTAAAGATATGAATGTATATATCGAGCCTCTTATCGACGAGTTACTAAAGTTATGGAATGGCGTCACTATGTATGACGCCTCTAGACCAATAGGACAAAGACAATTTCAATTCCATGCAATGCTTGTATGGACAATTCATGATGCCCTAAGGCTAACACATTTTTGTGGTATGTTATAACATTCAACTACACTTTAACAATATTTTTAATTTGATGAATTAGATATCATGCATTTTTTTTAAAAATAATCTATTCATTATATATACTCATAAAATTGACATATTTAATCCACTATATATGACCTTGTAGGTCTTCAAACAAAGGAAAAATTTGTACTGTCCACTCTAGGTCCCAAGATGAATCTTGTCATTCAACAAGTTGGAGGAAAAAAGGTGTTTCTGATGAGTATAGGCACTTCCTCCATAGAAATCATAAGTATCAACCACTAAAAAATATCTTTCAAATGGAAAGAGGAGACTACATCAAAACCACTTAAGAAGACACCGCCATAGTTGGAATATAATAGAATTAATCATCAATGCTATACATGGAGGATCAAATTTTTTATCTATCATATATGATATGTTTTGAATTTATATTTTTATATTGTGTTGTGTTTACTCATGTTGTAATTGACAATGATTGTCGTTGTTAATTTGTTTAACTTATATGCTTCATGAAGGTCGCCAAGGCATTAATGGTCGGCTTCCACAGGGACTTAAAAGTTATCCCAGACAATTTAGTAGGTTGCCCTACTATGAGAAGCTAAAAATTGTGCATTTGTTTGATACAATGCATATTGGAAAGAATATAACAGAAACGTTATGGAAAATATTGGATGGAAGGCATAACAAAGAAAAAATTGTAAAAATTTGTAGTGACATTCAGGAAGCCAATCATGCAATGAAAAATGTCATTGAATTGAATAGTGATGGAGACCAAATTAATATAAG
>VDFB02256132.1:181008756-181098103 GCA_007258455.2 Sequoia sempervirens | reverse complement strand
AAATCATGGCCATGGATATGGCTGCTTGCTAGTCATAGGATACCAATCACCTCTATTATTATCACTTCTGTTTATATATTCCTTATTTTTAAAAGTTGACATAGTTACACAGAAGCTTTTTCAGCTATACATCATCGAACTCCACCCATTTCACCATTGATGAAAGGGAAAATCACACCCAACATTTAATAGAGGTCAAAAAACTTTGTTGACTGAACAACTATGAGAGGGATCCTTTTCCATGCCCAAATCCATTAATCAATTCAAACCCATTGAATGACATGTCTAATCTAACTCCAAGGCCTGATCAAACCCACACTAGAAAACTAGAGAGATGAGCACCTCAAGCTTGTTTTGTAACTTTAAGCTCATTGTACTTATCTTCTATGTCGGGCGCCTAAATGCAAAGCAATGAGTATCCTTTGATATGAACTTTGTCTAAGTTTTTCTTTTTACAAACTTTTAAAACATAGTATAAGGCTTCAAAATCAACTTTAGTTTTAGAATTGGTTGTGGGATCGATTTCAATACAATGCACATTAGGCATCCCATTCCTATCGACTATAGTTTTCTTGGTAAAAAAATCCATGTGGTCAGTGATGTTAGTGTGACACGTCCTCTAGTATCACGGGGATAGGGAGGCTAGAAATCATGAGCTCTTACCTACAATGGACTACTTTAGTCAATTGAGCTAGGCCCTCCACTCCCAATATGTGACAATTAAAATATAATCTTATTTATTTATTTTATTTTATTTTTTATATGTTAGTCTTGTGTTGTTATATCAAGATAAAAATTATGATAATCATTTAAATCATATTTTACAAAGCTTTTTTTTTCAATGCTAAACCAATCTTTCATTTTGAATTTTTTAGATCAATATTACAATTATCATTCTTACACTATAATATTATAAAACAAAATAAATGATATCATTACAATATTTAAGAAAAAAATACTACACCACTAAATAACACATAGACTAATCTCATAAAGAAGAACAAAGCACTAACAATAAATAGAAACCCTAGCAATGAATGAAGTGAAGCAATGAGCAAAGCAAGGTGTGATAGAAACCCTATGTGATAGTGGAAAAGATGGTTTGGATTCCTTTGTAGACAAGAACGAAGGTTTCAATGGTGAGGGATTCAAATTCGTGTTGGAGTTGATTCTCAGAGAAGGTACCCTCTCCCCTGTGGCGGCGACAATAGTTTGTGGCTATGCTTGTAATAGTATTAATGGTGAAGAGGATGAGTTTCTCATGAATATCCTCTTCGATGCTCATTTGAAGTTGAATAAACTTGTTGAGGTGCCTATGGTTGAGGCCACTGTTGGTGACCAATTTTTGGGTTTGGAAAAAAGGTTTTTTTTTCCATTCTAAGTATTTTTGGTCCTCCACTACGGAACATACTTGGATATGGTTCTTCATATGGCCATTTTTTTTAATTGGAAAAGAGAAATTTTCTAACAAAGGTTGATGAATATATTGTTGTTTCATTTCTTGATAAAGTTCTTGATGTGGTTGTTTCTTCTCTTGTGGTTGTTGCTATTCTTATCCCTAGGGATGTGGAGGAAGGTTGTTCTATTAGGTGTTCTATTTTGGGCATCTCTCTTGAGAAGATGGAGGATGCACAAATCATTATTGATGTTCTTAATTATCTTCTTATTGAGACATCTAATTGGCTTAGGAGCTTTTTTGTTAAGAGGTTCTATCGTAATCATCACAGTATTGACAATGTTAGAAGATGGATCCTTCTAATTTGGAAGCTTTGTTGCAAGGTTCATGTATAGGCAATGTTGAATTATTATTTTCACCTTTTCCTATCAAGAGGATAGATCTTGGATCCTTCTTGATGGCCCTTAGTTTCTAGGTTTTAATGGTAAATAAGTCTTCAAAATTGGTCACCTGGTTTCAACCCTATGTTAGAAACGTTCAAGTTTCAGGTACATTTAGGTATGTATGGATGGGATACCCATTGAAATTTTGGAATAAAAAGATTTTTATGCCTATTTATAATTCTTTTGGGCAATATTTTGCTACTCATAAGATCACTAAATTTATGAAGCACTTGTTATTCATGAGATTTTGTGTGTTTTTCAAGAAAAAGTAGAAGCTTCCCACTCAAATTAACTCAACTTTAAAATCTAAAACTTGGGTGCAGTAGATTGACAATGACGAATATTTGATTATCTTCCATTCTTGTGGTGTAGTTGATCATACCTCCACTACATTTATAAAGAATAAGAAACAACACTTTGTTTGGAAGAAGAAGGACCATATGCCAACTTCTAAGGAGGATTTCATTACTTGCTCCTTTCATGAAGTTTAGAAAGTCGGTCTTAAAGGGTTACCCTTACGGAGTTTAATTCCTTGGGAATGAATGAAGGTTCTACCAGTGATTGTATGTCTCCTCTTTGTCCCAAAAAAAATAGTTTTGGGTAGAAGGATGGGTATGTGTAGGATCATCATGGGAAAAATAGGCCCTTAAGTGGCGAAAAATTTAGAAAAATCAAAGTTAGGCAACTTGACATAAAAATTTGAATAAGTTATCTATATTATTTCAAAAATATATAAGAATAGAATCTATAGAAAATTGAATGTAGTTTCTAAAATACTAGGTTTATTTAAAAGAAACAAAAATCTATTTGGTGAAAATTTGAAATTTCAATGTAGTAGCACTTAAATTTTAGGGAAAAAATAAGAAGTAGGTGTCTGTTTGACCACCCTAACCACAATAAAATGATAATATTTTTTTATAATATTTTAGATATAAGTATTGGACTCATGTCTCGATGTGATGCATATTGTTTTCTAATTTTTTCTAAAATTAAATAATTAATTATGATTTTTTTATGACAACTTAAAAAAAATATAAAAATGCATCTGTCTAACCACCTTAACTTGGTCAAAAATTCATGAAATTCATTTTTTTCTTTCTTAATCCTATAGTATGCGAAGCATAGAATGTCACGCATGTTTTTGATTCAAAAAATGTGATACCATTTGAGAGCTATAGATGTTTTTCAATCAGCCTATCAATCGGGACTTTAGTCATAATTAAAATAGAAAATTAATAATAATTATTTATTAAATTTAAAATAAAGCATAATTTATATTGGTGGAAAGCTAAGAATCTCCTTTAAAAACCCTTTTTATTTCATCAGTTTTGGGTAAAAAAATTCATTAGCCACATACCCTACAAATACCCATCATATCGCCACTTTTTGGCCCATCATGATCCTCCACATACCTGGATCCTCATTTTGAAATAAAACAAAGCTCATTGGTACAATTTTCTAAACCAACCTAACTTTGGATGAGCTGGACTATGGATCCTCATTTATTGTTCCTTTTGTTGTCCTTTTAAGGTTTTAGTTGTTGCTTCATTGTGCTTCAAGCTCTATCTTTTCTCATACAAAGCTTGCAGACCTTTCAAAACCCTACTAATCAAAAGCACACATACTCTCCCAAAATATTTGCATTATAAAAAAAAAATAATAGATTGTTATTATTTATAAAAATATGGATAACTATGTACAATGACCTCGTCATACTATTGTCTTGAAATGCATGCAAAAATATGAGATCACATTATTTAATTTATGATAATTAAATATGCACTGCAAATCTCATGTAGTATAGATCTCTATGAGCTTACAAAGTACCAGATATAAGAAAAGTAGAAGGGTTGTGCATCGAAGGTATTAAATAGGAATTAATACCACACCAATTATGGGAAATCATGTGTCATAAAGGTAAGCGGGAAAACGAGGATTGACAAAGAGGGTGAGAGGAAATTTCCTTTGAATTACGACTTCATATTTCTTAGAAATGTCCAGTTGTTGGGGTTGTTTATCAGAGGGAAGTGACCAGTGAAATGGATGAATAAATCTTGCAAGTGCAAATTGAATCATACAAAGCCCCACATTATTGTTGGGTTCGATGAAGCCCAAATTGGCAAGATACTCAAACAATTTCGATAAGTTTTCGTTTGTCTAAATTGGCAAGTTTCTCTCACATATTCAAAAAGGATGTATTTTACAACTAGCTTCTTGTTTATTGTATTCACAAAATCAAAAGCTATCCTTTTTGATGGATTTTTTCCAATTATTGGAGTGGAGATTTTTTTATAAATAAGCTACTGGTTGAATATGTAATTAATTGAGAATTGAGAGTTTATAAGAGATAATCCCTGAAAGTGGATGTAGCCATCTTTGGGTGAACCACTATAAATATTGTGTTCTTGTTCTATGATATTTTAATCTTTTATTTTTTGTAATATATTTTTCATTTGCTTCTAAAATTATATTCAGCAATTGGTATCAGAGCTCGATGGAGAAATTTTGGTGCTAGAAATCGGTGAAGAATTTTTGCAGCCATGGAAGATGTAGACAAATGGAAGATTGAAAAAATTGCAAGTCAAAATTTTGGTAACTGGAAGGTGCAGATGGAGTCGTTGCTCATCAAGCAAGATCTCTCAATTGCATTGGCTAGGAAAGCCAAAGGGAAAGGTTCTTTATCTGATGAAGACTGGGAGAAGCTGGACAAAAAGGAAAGAGCTACAATTTTCCTTCTACTGTAAAATAATGTTTTATTTAGTGTCTCTACTGAGAAGACAACACAGGAGTTGTGGGACAAACTCTCTTCAATGAATGAGATGACATCAACTTCTAATAAGGTACAATCATTATGAAAATTTTGTATAATTTAAAAATGCAAGAAGGAGGGATTATGTCAAATCATTTAAATGAATTTAATACATTAGTCACCCAGTCAATATTTCTATTGGCATTAATTTGGATGATGAGATCAAAGCTATTTTAATACTATGTTCTTTACCAAATAGTTGGGAAGGTGTGGTGATGGTAGTGAGAACTTTGGTGGCTGCCAAAAGAAAATTGAAATTCATTGATGTTGCAGCCACTCTTCTGAGTGAAGATATATAGAGGAAAAATTAGGAACCCTCATCTGGTGAGGCATTAACTGCTGCAAGTACTAGTAATAGAGGTAGAAGTAAAGAAAGAGGAAAAAATACAAATAGAAGAAGGTCAAAATCTGCACATAGATCACAGTCAAGAGGAAGGACTAGTGCCTATTGGTTTTGTGGAAAACCAGTGCACACAAAGAAAAATTGCTGGAATTATAAGAAGGCATAGGATAAATTCAGTAACAATGAAGAACACACTACAGCTGAAAAAGATGATGGTGTTTTGTTCTTGGTTGCTAGAGACACCACTGTAGACTCTTGGGTACTTGATTCCGGATCTTCTTTCCATGCTACTTCATGCAGGCAAGCTTTTACAAATTTTAAAGAAGGTGCTTTTGGTAGGGTTTTTCTTGGTGACAATAAGGAATGTGAAATTTGTGGTAAGGGTGATATAATTTTGAATTTGAAAAATGGCAATCAATGGATTTTAAAGGATGTGAGATATGCTCCTTTGTTGAAAAGAAATTTAATTTCTATAAGTTAGTTAATTACTTTTGGGTGTAATGTTAAATTTTCACTAGACAATTGGAGAGTAACCAAGGGATTTTTAGTGCTTGCAAAGGGAAATAAGTTGGGTAATCTTTACATTTTAAAATGCCATGGTGAAGTGGGAGCTTCCCTGATAGTTATGGACAACAATTCTGAAATTGGCATAAGAGGCTTAGACACATGAGCAAGAAAGGGCTTGAAGTAATGCTTCAATGCGATCAACTTCCTGGCTTAAAATCGGTGGATTTGAAGTTCTGCGAGCATTTCCTTTATAGAAACCAAAACTGGGCCAGCTTCTTGAGGACATTCCATGATTAAAAAACCACTCCTTTGGAACTTGTGCATTCAGACATTTTTGGTCCCATTAAGGTAACTTCTTTTGGAGGGGAAAATTACTTTGTTACTTTCCTTTATGATTATACTCGAAAAGTTTGGATTTACATGTTAAATAAAAAATTAGAAGTTTTATCAAAATTTAAATTTTTTAAGGCTCTTGTTGAAAACTAGATAGGGCATAAAGTTAAATGTCTAAAAACTAATAATGGGAGAGAGTTTTTCTCCTTGGAATTTGACAATTTTTGTGCAAACAATGACATTCATAGAATAAAGGTGGTCCCATTCACCCCTCAGGAAAACAGTGCGGTTGAGTGGTTGAATTGGACAATTCTAGAGAGAGCTTGTTGTATGCTCTCTAATGCCGGTTTGGGAAAAGAGTTTAGGCAGAGGCATGGAACACTAAAGTGTATTTAATTAACCATGCTCTATCATCTCGTTTGGATTTTGACATTCTAGAGGAGAGATGGCTTGGGAAAAGAATTTCAAATCACCATTTGTGGGTGTTTGGCTGTGAAGCATTTGTGCATATTCCTAAGGAGCAACACATGAATATTGATTTCAAATCAAAGAGGTGTATTTTTCTAGGCTATGGAGAAGATCAATTTTTTTTCTAGCTATGGGATTCCATTACTAAAAATATTGTTTGCAGTCGGGATGTTGTCTTTAATGAAACAAAATTTCTAGGTTTGCAGCCTCAGGACACATCTTCAAATGAATATTTTGATGTTGATTTTTTTGACAATGGTCATGTTAGGCACACTTTTGTTACTTTCTCCTAGCCTTTAGTAGTTTATTCACAGCCATCTCCTTTAAGCTCTATGCCTTCAAATATTCATGCCCCTATTTATACTACTACACAGCCTCCTTGTTCTACACAGTTGTTTAATTTTTCTACACAACCATCACATATTAATTCATAGCCTATACATGTTAGTGCGCATACTTCATCTAATATTCATGCACCAGTTAGTGCACTGCTATTTCATATGTCTATGTAGCCTCCACAAATATTTAATACTATGCAGCCTTCATTGGTTAATTCACAGTCGTCTGATGTTGATGTGTTGCCTTTCATTAGTGATATGCCTCATTTAAACCCATCGCTGCCTTTAAAAATTCAAACACAACCTATAAACATTGGTATTCTACCTAAAGACATTGCCACACAACCTTCCTTGAATCATTCCTACCTCATATATGTCATGCACAACCTCTTCAAAATGATGTACACCCTCCATTGGTTTATGCGCAACTTGTGATACATTATGTGCACCCTTTCAACAGAGCCTCTTCAATGTAGTCTGATGACTCTTCCACACGTGGGTGTGAGGTTACTCATTTGCAGCCTTCTATTACACAGTCAAGAGATCATGGGTAGACTAGTGTGCAGGAGAGTGTAAGAAAACAGGGCATTGAAGAAAATTTATAGAGAAATGAAGTAAATGTAGACAAACATGATAATTTACAGTCAGAAACGGGTTCTCAATTACGCAGATCAACCTAGAAAGGAAAGACAACAAAAATTTTTGATCATTATGAGTTATTATTCTTTGATGATTATGATTATGAGTTGTTGCTTTGTTGTGAGGCAAAGCTGGCAACATTTAAACAATCTTGCAAAGATGCAAATTCAATAAAATGGATGGAGGCAATGAATGAAGAAATTGAGTCTTTGTGTGCAAATGAGACATGGGATTTGGTTCCTCTTCTGTCAAATCAGAAACCACTAAAGAATAAATGGGTTTATCATGTGAAAGAGGAAGATGGAGGTCATAAATGTTACAGGGCCAAATTGGTTTTGAAAACTTTTGCTCAAGAAAAAGGGATTAATTTTAATGAGATATTTTCACCAGTTGTGAGAATGAACACAATTTGAGCAGTGTTAGGCTTGGAAGCTCTTTGGGATCTTGAACCTGAGAAATTAGATGTCAAAGCTGCTTTTCTTCATGGAGATATTGAAGAGGAATTATACATGGAGTAGCCTGAAGATTTTGCAAAGCAGGGAAATAACATTTATATTGCAGATTGAAGTAGAGTTTGGATGGGCTCAAGGAATCCCTGAGGTAGTGGTATTTAAAACTTGATAGCTTCATGACTCAACAACATTTCATTCGTTGTGAATTAGACCCGTGTGTTTATTACAAGAAGCAAATGGTGATTTTTTTATTCTATTACTTTATGTTGATGATATGTTGGTTGTTGGACATAGTGTGAGGATAGTTCATGAGATGAAACATCATTTATTTCAGATATTTTCCATGAAGGATTTTGGTGCAGGAGCACCTGAGTTGGAGCACCTGAGTTGGAGCACCTAGCAAGGTTTAAGTTTTGAAGTTTTTGGTTAATGTTTAGTTTTGTTGTGTAAGGTCATGTAGACCATTAGTGGTGACTTAGGGATTTTTTTGCTTAGTTGGAAGGAGGTTAACAAGAGTTAAGTATTTTTTTTCTCTTCATTTTGGCTAAATTGTAAAATTTGCCTAAGTGCTTGAAAACACATTGGGTTTTACAAAAATGCATTTTAGGTCATCTAAGCCTCGACCCAAGAAGCTAAACTGATTGGGAGGCATATTTAAAGGTAGCCTCAACCTTTTTGCAAGGTTATAAAAAGTTTTGTACGGATTGTGTTTTGAAAAATTGCAGAAAACAATGTTGAAAAGGCAGTTTTCCTGTATCTTGGTGTTGAAACTGATTTCTAATGGTGTGATTCTATATTTTACTATGTGGCATGTAGTGTGAGGCTTATACAATCTTGGGAAGCCTTTCTTTTTTATTTTTTAGTGTTTTTTTAATTTTTATTTGTAAAATACTTTGATTTTCTGTGTTTTTGGCTGAATCAAGCAACTTGGAAAGATGGAGGCTTAGAGCACCTTCCCACCGTACAATTTGTATGAACTTTTGGGAAATTTGCCCTACCTCCACACTTGTAAATATGGTGGGAGTTAGTTTGTTTTTAGTTGTAGGAGTCAAGAGAAAGGCCTTACCCTAGGCAAGACAGTGAGAACCCGGCTAGGAAAGGCTAGAGGACAACATGTATCAATTGCAAGGGAGTGAAGATTTTTAAAAGATTATTTTTTGAGGATTTAGGGGAGTGTCTTGGCTCTGCATGGTGACAAGGAAGAGCCTTTAACAACCTATTTGAATGAAGAACTTTTCACCAGTCTTGAATCAGCCTGAAAAAGCTAAGGAAACCCTAGTTTCTTGACCCTTTTGGTGTCTGGACAGTATAGAGCCTGAGTAGTCTTGAAACCATAGGAATCTTGGAGGTGAGGGAAAGTGAAACACATTTCCTAAGCAAAGAACTAGGTTACTTGGTGGGTTTAGAAAGAAAAAAAAAATTCCCCTGTTCAGCGACCTAAATTGGGGCTCAAGGCTACTAGCCTTCAAACCCAAGAAAAGCATTTTCTTGGAAGTGGTGGAGAAAAAGTTGAATGGAGGTTGATTAGGAGCCTTTGTCAAATGATTTTGAGGCCATGGAAGCTTTTCACACCCCTGCAACAAGATTTTGGAGTATTTGGAGTTGAGCTAGTCTTTAAGAGTATTAAGGGCTAGAAATTGCATGAGAGGAAGAGCACCAAGTTTGGTTTGGTTTATGGACTTGAATTGATAGCAGGGTTGGTAGAGGAACCGGGGGTGCCTAGGTAGCATAGGACCTATAGGTTGAGTGGTGGAGGAAGTGACACCAAGGGGTTATCAAAGGTGAGACCCGGAGCATTGAGTCAGTGATTGATTCAATCCAACCCTGTCCCTATCAGATTGGTATCAGAGCAAGCAAAAGATTTGGGAAAGCAGCTTATATGTCAGAAGTTGAGTCAAGTGAAACTCCCACCATGGTGAAAAATGCACAATTAGCCAAGAGGGTTGAAGAATAGGAAGAGGACAACAAGTCCTTAAAAGAAAGAATAGAGCAACTTGAGAAAGCATTGAACAATGCAAGGTTGGAAGGAACGGGGCCAAAGGAAGAAGAGGTTGCAGAGGAGGACAAAGTCCCTGAAGCTGACCCTATTTTGGAGGAGGATATATTTAAATAATATTTATATGTTTAAACATATATTTATTTTTAATTATAATGATTTTAGGATTATTTTATTAGCTGAAAAAAATTGATTTTATAATAAAATGATTTTATTCAAAAAATTGATTTTGATCTTTTGTTTAATTAAGGAAGTTGGATAATGTGCATATGGTTAAATAGATAATATTTAAATGTGAAATGAATTTTAAATTTGTATAGATATGGTTTTCTTATTTAAATGAATATTTAATTAATAGGGATGTATATGTCAAATATTTATTTTATAATGAAACAATTTCTATGGGGAAATGGGATTCTTATATTTAAATATTATCGGGAAATTGAAGTAGATCCTTACATTTAATTTATTATTTCTTCTCAAATGCTTAAATAGTTATTTAATAAGGGAATGATTTTAAGGAAAAGGGATATTCGTATTAAATAAAATGAAATGTTTAAAAGAGTGTTTTTTTATTTATAGTTATTATTGGTTACAAACGAATTTACGATAAGATTAGTGATTTTCATGAAATGTGTAATTAAGGAATTTAAAATATTGTGTTCATAGTTAAATTATTGATTTTATTTTAAAATAATATATTTAAAAGGACAAATATTGGATTTAAATGTAAGGTGTTTAATAGCGAGATTAATGGATTTTTAAAATGATTTATTTTGTAAAGGAGAAATAGTTATTTTAAAAGGATATGATTTAAATCGAAGAAGTAAATGTTTATTTTGTTATTATTTAAAAGCAATTAGGGAATTAAATATTTGGTTTAAATTTCATCTTTTGTCTGAAAGAGACATTATTAAATCAGTTTTATTAAGGCAATAGATTATTGAATGTTAATGGAGGAAGTGGATTTAGGAAATCCAAATATAGATTTAATTCCTGTTTGATTTCCCTTCTTGAATGTACACTTATTCTATTTTTTCTTTGGGGAAATTTGATTAGAAGGGTTGTTAAGTCTTCCAGAAGGGGTTTAACTTTTTGGGGTTGTATTATGTTACTCAACCTTTTTATTTCCTTAGATAGTGCGTATAGTTGTATCATGTTGTTTTACCTGGTTTTCACGAACGAAGATGGTTTGTGCCTCCTATGGATTAGGACTGGATTATGTGATTTGTGCCTCCTTTGGATTAGGAGGTGTTTATGTGGTCTGTGCCTCCTTTGGAAGGAGTAGATTATGTGTTTTGTTGCCTCCAATTGTTTGGAGTGAGTTTCATTATTTGTTGCCTCCTAGAGTTGAAGTGATTGTTTATCTAGTTTGTATGCACTTTGTCACCCTTGGTGATTGGTTTGGTATGTTGTCGATAGAAGATTGGATCGATGTGGGGGTCCGACACATAGAGGGGTGCCAGGGTAAATCACTTAGGGTTTAAGTAAGTGATAACTTAAAAAGAATTAATGAAAAACTTTTAAACTAATTAAGATAATGAATGCCTCTCTCATGACTCATATGCTTATTAAGGCTTGAGATGAGACAAGAAGCACAGTTTGTATGGGGGTATGACAGTTGGTAGAGGCAAGCCAAGGTAACCCAGAATGGGGGTCCGGTAGCCTAGGAAGGTTGAGCTAGGGTAACTCATAGAAAATGATGTGTGACACTCTCTCTATGACAACTAGAAGTCAGTTTGTTGTACTACGTAGATGATCATTGTTCTCTAGAAGTATTGTACTATTGTGTTAAGTGATATTGTGTTTGTATTTGATTTAGCTCATTTATGTATTAGCTTGTGTCTAAAGGTAGATGGTCTTGAATAGGAATCCTTGTTACTATCTCCTAGCATGGGGGGTGGGCCTTCGGGTACCACTTGGTTGGGTGGAATGTGCACCTTATTCCGTTGGGTTTTCTTCTTGTTTGTGTGGATGTGATTTCCAGTTGGAGAGCTCGTGGGATCCAGTTTCATTTCATACTTTATTTTTTTAAGTTGAATCTTGTAATTAATTACCCTTCATTTGTTATCGAGGTGGAAGATGTAATTTATAACCAGGCTTTTTGGATTTACCTCACTCGAGGAATGAGATTTGTAATCTTATTGTTAAATGATTGTTGTTTAAAATCATGTGGTATCTCTTATTCTTTGATGTAATTTAACATGTATGAATGTATGTGTTTCTTAATTCGTTAAGTAATTAATTGCTATGGTTTCAATTCATGTTTCTTGTTTGGGTTTTAAAGTAATCTCAGTCTTGTAACCTTAGAGTTTTTTGCAATGGGTAGTGATCTTGCATGTTGTTTGTACTTAAACAAAGAAAAAAGTACGTTTGAGTAGTTAATTGTGACTTCCTCTAGGGTTGCATGGTGGGGTGTTACAAATAAGGTAGTTACACTACACTCCATTATATTAGCATATATGTGAGGCCCAACCCCATCTATAAATTATGTGACATCTTGATAAGTTCAATTATGCTAGTTTAATGAAAAAATAGATTATTTAACCCAATTCCATGTTTAATATTTTGATTTTCTTATGAACTAGTTTAAATGATTATTGTGATAAATTCTCTTTAGTAAATGAAAATGGGAAAATTGTTAAGATTGAATGTGAGCGGATAATATTTAGATTCTTAAATAAGTATCATATGAAGAATACACTTATATCGATATGAGCTAAAGAATTTTGTGTACCTAACATTGGTTTGAATCTCGCTAATAAGTTTCATGTTGTAAAATGATAATAGTTAGGAACAAAGTGGGACTTTTGGAAGATCAGTAAGAAGTTTCTAGAAGTATCACTAGATCCAAGCACCATCGAGATAAACTTAAAGGATGACTCTAATCAATGAGGGCTATAATTAAGGTAGGATAATTTGAGGAAAAATTCTATAAATTAGATATCAAGTTGCATGATGAATTTTACTAGAGTGTCCAAGAGTAAATTTAGTACTGTAAATGAATTATTTAGGTAAGATTAGGTTTTCATTATTATTTCATGCATGCTCAAAGTTTCCATATTTCATAGGGAAAGGAAATGAATATCAATGAGTACTATGTGTGTCACCAAAAAATGTATAGTTGTCATTTTTATGCTTACTTGGGTCTCTCTTTTGGACTTTGACATGATTTTTCCCAGGTCTAATGTTGTAATGTGGCCAACAAATTCACATTATGTCTTGAATCTTTATCAATCATTAAGACTTCTAGGATGTCTTGTAAAGGTGTTGTCAAGTGTTGTAACCCACTTTCACACTTTTCTAGGACCCTTTCATCATAATTCACCTAAATAACTCCTTTTTATTACTTTCCAAGTCTTATTTCAAAGTGTTGTAACTCACTTTCATGCTTTTCTAGACTTGTCTTCACTAATTCAACACTTTCTCATGTATAAATGACCCTTTAATACACTTTCTGACCATTTTTTAGTGTGTTTTTGAGGATACTCCTGTTGGAAAACATTTAATTCCCCATAATACCCGATACCCACTTAATTTCCTTAAGTGGGACTAAGTTTCCAGTAGGGGTGACTTAGTCCTTTTTGGCACACAACTTGAAATAATTTTAAATTTCTAGCAGGATTTTGTAAAATTGAGTATTTTCAGGAAATTTTAGTAATACCCTTGAGGTTGGCCTATCATGTGTGATTTTCAGGAAATTTTCGTAAAATCAAGTATAAATAAGGGTTTTTCTCCTCATTTTACATCACCTAATCCCTTACAAGCTCTTATTTCATCATGCCCTCAAGCAATCATAATTCTCAAGCAAACAAGCATTATTAAGTCATCCATTGGAGCATTTCATTGCATATCTTCAGATTTCTACATCAAGGGATTGGTAAGTTTTTGAGATTGCATGTTGTTTATTTATCATCCTCCTTTCATTTCATAGGGTTTGATTACCAAAGTGGGGTTTGACCAAGGAAAATCCCTATACTCTAACCCTCAACCATTTTCCCCCTTTTGCATGTGTGTTTGCATAATTTTGTATGCATATTTGTCAAGAAAGTAGGTGTCGAAAAGTGGTCAAGAATTCTTCAAAGTCAATCAAGTCATCACAACCCTAATTCAAACTTGGAGAGACTTTTTACCCTATTTTCTGCATAATCAAGTGCGGACACCTGTCAAGGAAGCAAGTGTAGACCTATAGCTACCAAACTCTGTCCCAAAATTTCCAAGATTTGCAGGAGGACTAACTCACCACTACTGGTGGATTAGTCTTGCTTCCAGGCTTGAAGAGTGATTTTGAAATTTCTAGATACCCATTTGTCATATTTACATTCCAGCAAAGGGTATGTGTAGGATCATGATGGGCCAAAAATTGGTGATATGATGGGTATGTGTAAGTTATGTGGCTGATGACATTTTTTTAACCCAAAATTGATGAAACGAAAATGATTTTTAAAGGAGATTCTTAGCTTTCCACCAATATAAATTATGCTTTACTTTGAATCTATTAAATAATTATTATTAATTTTCTATTTGAATTATGACTAAAGTCCTGATTGATAGGCTGATTGAAAAATATCTATAGCTTTCAAACAGTATCACAATTTTTGAATCCAAATCATGCCATCTATAGGATTAAAAAAAAATGAATTTCATGAATTTTTGACCAAGTTAAGGTGGTCAGACATACAATTTTTTATATTTTTTAAAAGTTGTAATAAAAAAATCATAATTATTTAGTTACTTGGACAAAAATTATAAAAAAATATGCATCACATCAAAACATGAGTCCTCTTCTTATGTCTAAAATCTTATAAAAAAATATTATCATTTTATTGTGGTTAGGGTGGTTAGAGAGACACCTACTTCTTATTTTGTCTCTGAAATTTAAGTACTAGTGTATTGAAATTTCAAATTTTCACCAAATAGATTTTTTTTTTAAATAAACCTAGTAGTTTAGAAACTACATTCAATTTGCTATAGATTCTATTCTTACATACTTATGAAATAATATAGATAAATTATTTAAATTTTTATGTCAAGTTGCCTAACTTTGATTTTTTTGAATTTTTTTGCCACTTAAGGGCCTATTTTTTCCATCATGGTCCTGCACATACCCCAAAGTTTGTGAAACTGAGACTAAGTTGCCCAGCCTAGTGTAAGTGTCTCAGTCAGTGTTTTTAATCAATTTTTTAGGATTCCAAAAACTCCCAGCATCAGATTCCATATTCCAGGTGCACCTCTTTCATTTTGTCCTGTTATTCCGTCATTTACTTGCATTTTTAGGCATTTCTGCATATCACAGTGTGTTTTCCAGCACTTCACATTTCACAGGTTTTGCATCACTAGATCACTTCATTTTTAGATTAAAGCATTATATCATCTTAATTATACATAATACATCTCATTTATATTAACTTTGAGTGTAGAAAATTGCATTTTGGCACCATTTCTTTCCCCTTTCAGGTGAAAAACCCTAGAAGGGCTAGAAATCATTAGGTTTGCAAAATCATTGTCCACATTTTGGTGAACCTGACTTTTGAACATCTTTACTTCTGATTTTAAGTGCATCCTAAGTTTCATTTGCATTGTATTAGGTATTGCATTGTTTAAATTGCATCTTAGGATTTTCAAAATTGCATTAGTGAAAAGCTTCAATAGCTTGAATTTTTGCATCCTATTGCATTGAAAAACATAAAAAAAATTGCATTCACATACTGTAGTTGCTTTTTTGCATTCAAAATACATACAATTGCATTCAAAATTTCTAAAAAATCTCAAAAAAACTATCAGTGGGACTAAATCGCCACACTGAGCAACTTAGTCCTCTCACTCATTTTGCACTAAATTTTAGGGTAATTTATGGGTATTTTCTATACTTTTGTTTGTTGGTATTGCATTTCTATTTTAGTCTATAGTATTTATGTTCTTTTCATTTTCTTAATCCTAGATTACATTTCATTTGCATCCACCCCATCTCTTGTGGAATTTGTATGAGTGTTTGGTGCCCTATTGATAATACTTTATTGAGATGAAGTTCTAGACTCATGGCTTCCCGCAATAGCACTTTCATTGTGTACCTTGGGATCTCAAGAGCTCCTACTCCTAGTATGGAAAATGGTGCATTAGGAATGTATACTACCACTAGTATACCTTCATATACAATGCATGTTGACACACACATCAATCAAATTCCACAAGATAAAGTCATTAGTATTCATGATGATTTTGCACATTTACAACATGATTTATCCCTTGAAAAAATTTCCACCACTGCTATACCTACCATAGAAAACATTCATCACTTGATTGAAAGTGACAATGGCTTACAAGTTATGAAAAGAATAGTTGAGACATACAAAAACATGTTCCTTCCACATCCTAATCAACAAAAATTGTTGTGAGCCAAGGAGGATCTCACATTCCTCCTTCAACCATAGCATCCATACCCACCTATACCACTCCTCAAGTTACAACAACCATGCAACATGTTAGTCATGTGACTCCCTCTTTTGCTATTTTGTCTAGCACTCCTAGTTCTTTTGTGGCATCGAATGTTCCATCCTCGACCACCTTCACCTCTACTAGTGTCCCCTTCACTTATCCCAATCCTACATACACTCCATCACCATTATCTCTTTCACCTCATCCTACTTACACTGACGCCCTCATTACACAACTCTTTCAAATGCTTTCTTCCATGCAACAACAAATATCTACCATAAACCAAAACCAAGCTACACCACCCACCTATTATGTCTATAGTATCACATTATCATTGGAAATTTTAATAACATTGATGCTGCAAGGAATTGAGATGCCTAGGTTTGAGAAGTACAAAGGTAAAGGAGATCCTACTAATCACTATAATTCCTAAACAACCTTATGTAGTGATTTTGTCCTTGATGATAAATTGTTAGCTAAATTATTTTCTAGGCCCTTAAAGAACACTGCATTGGAGTGGCTTTCAAATTTACCCAATCATTCAATCTGATCATTTAAAGAAATTTTTGATGCCTTTATCAGTCATTTCCAAGTCCATATAACTCCCAAAAAGACAATGGCTGATTTAATCTGATGTAAACAAAATGCAGATGAAAAAGTAACTAATTTCATTTCACATTATTAGTCATTGTATGTGCAAGTAGATGTCAAGATTCCTGATTCACATCTTCAAACAATGTTTATCAAAAAATTACACACTCACCTTTAGGATAAGTTAACTATGATGAAATTTCCTTCATTCATGCATTTATGCATGACCCTTTGTGACTATCACAACTTAGTTACCAGTCATGATTCAAAATCCACTTCTAACCAAGCTAAGAAGTTTGAAAAAAGCAACCAAAACAACATGCAAAACTTCAGAAAACCAAACATAGGCTTCTTACAGTTCAATCCCCCTTCTCTGCAACTAACTCAACCTATTCAAAATGAAGTGGTAGTTGTCAAAGCAGTAGTCCCCTTTACCTATGGAGATCCAAAATGACAATTTACACCCTTACCAGACACCCTTCATAACACCATGACCCAACTTATATATAAGAAAATGATTTATTTTCCTCTTGTTAAACCATAAGACACAACCAAACCTTTGCCTCCCACTTTCCAACAAAATGCCTATTTCCATTATCATAGACAAAACAAACATGACACAGAATAATGTAAGCATCTTAAACACATAGTGCAAGACCTTATTGATTTCTATCTATTTCCAATATTGCTGCAAAAGGTAATATTTCCATTGCCCCACCTAATCAAAATCTATAATTTTTCACCAATCCCATTCCTAAACATAATATTTCACTTGTCAAAGCTAGTGAAACTTGAAATAATGATGTGATGATTGTTAATAAAGAGTTTGAATATCCCGATACACCCTCTATTAATCCTATGGCTGAAATGGTAGGAGTGATAGATGTTATCCCTTGCAAGGGCCACTAGAACAAAAATCTTGATATTACTTTCACTTCTAAAGATATTGTTCCAAATCTTCCCGATAGTCCTCTCTACGTAGCTGGACGCATTTATGATAAGCTCACTAATGGGATACTCATAGATCCCGCATGTGGTGAGAATGTGATCATAGAAGAATTTTTGGTTTTACATCAACTTTATCAAGATAACTATGATCAACCAAGAGCATGGATAAAAAAACATAATGGTTTCACATGCCCTACGATTGGATCGATGGTTCTACCATTACAAATGGGACCTAAGATAATGGATGTTACATTCTCTATCATTCCACTATCAAATCAATTTCATTTGCGGCTAGGCTATCCATGGCTTCGCTCGATGAAATTTGTCCCTTCATTCATACATAAATGTTTAATGTTTCTGCATGACAATGACATATTTACCCTCCATCATACTGCCTTTCACCCTTTGTCCTCTAAAGGAAATTTATCCTTAGAAGCCTTTTGGATAGAACCCATGGAGCCCATTACCCCTCACAAGGATTTCTTTTACATTGCCTATCAAAAGTACAAAGCCAAAAAAATTGTTGAATTGTCCCTCCATAACCAATCCCCATTTGCTTTTGTTATCCCAATCCTTGATGAAATAATGCTTGAACCTGAATATGAACAAGAAAATTTAGATCAACCACCCCTAAACACTTCCCCTTACTCCAAACATTCACAATATAATGAAACCAATCCCGTCATGCCCCCTCGCATAAAACAAGTGTATAAAGAAAAAGAGAAAGTGATTGACCCATCTTCTTTGGTTTCTTCTATTCTTCCCCCTTAGGAAGAAAAGGAGCCTATGGTGGCTCAACCCACTCTTACACCTCAGCAACTCCAAAATAAGATAAAACAAAATCGTGTTGCTAGGAAGTGTAGGGCGTCGTCGGCGTCTACTTACTCATCAGTTGCAAATAGAAGTAAACAAAGAAAATCAACCTCTCCCTTTGATAGAAGCAATATTTGACCAACCTCCTCAAATTGACCCACCTCAAGATAGTACGGTCCAACCCTCACAAAAAATTATCTAATACAACAACCACCACTCCTGATACATCCTTCATTGGAAATTACCATTCATCCCCTTGTCATCATTAACCTTGATGATGATGATGATGAGGAGACCACTAAGATAGATGAAGAGGTACATAATGATCTAAATTCTTTATTTTCATCTTCTGTGAGCTTAAATGATAAATCTCTCACACCAAGTGAAGAACTTGGTACATCTCCTAGTTCAGCACTTGCGATTCCCCCATTGGACAGTCAACCGCCCTCGAAATACACTAAATATGACTGGGAGGTGGATGACCTATTAGATGGTTGACTTGCACTCGCCTTACTGGCCTTTCTACATTTTTCTTTTTCTTTTTCTTTGGAATTTATATGTGTGTATCATGTTCCCCCGTAATGTGTGTTTGATGTTCTTTCTCTTTGTACACTTCTTCTATTTGTACCTCTATTCTTCTATATGTCGTACTTTATCATTTCCTTTTTTTTTTTTTTTTGTGTTTTCCTTTTGGGGATGGCACAAAGCATATAGATGACCTACGTCTCCTTCATGTTGACCCAAAAGGTCCTTTTCCTTTTCCTTTTTTATCTTTATTTGTGTTTTTTTCCCTTTTGGGGATGACGCAAGGCATTGAGACCGAAATGTCTCCTTCATGTTGACCCAAAAGCCTTTTCTTTTCTTTCACATTTTCATTTTCTTTTCACTTGTTTTTTCCTTTTGGGGACAATGCAAAGCATTGAGACCGAAATGTCTCTTCCATGTTGACCCAAAACAGATTTTGTTTTTCTTTTGTTTTCACTCTCTTTGTGTCATTCTTCCAGTTCTATGTGCTTTGGGGAATGATGATAGTTCTAGGCTCTTTAATCAAAACATTGCAGCAACAAACATATTGACCTCAAATCCATATATCCCTTATGTGTTTGGTGTGTTCCTTTCTGGGGGGAAACCCTCCTTTTTCTTTTATTTTCTTTTTCGTCTACATGAAGCATCCTTACTTGGAAACATATGACTTGGCATAGGTTCTTTCTGAGTTGTCTCTCATGTCTTGTTTTTATTTTTTCATTTTCCTTCACTACTTTAAAGTAATTTCTCACAAAACATGTGTAGCAATTCCTTTAAAGTGGGGGACATACATTGGCATTATTCATTTCCATTTTTCTTTTTTTTGGTTCTTATTGCAGCCTTGTTACTTTATATGATGCATTTGTCACTTTGTGCATGACATTAGATGATGATTTCCTTCATAAGCGTGATCTATCTTAGTATATTACATTCCTCTTAGTGGACTAATGTGATGCACTGCATCCCATAAGTTGTTAATTTTCTATTCTTTGATTGGTCCTCTCTTGAATACATTAGACACAATGTTCCCTAAGTTATAGACCTCGCATGAACTAAACAAGAATCATTTGAACATTCATTTTGCATTTTACATTTTACATCTTTGCCACCTTACATAACGTAGCTTGCATGCATGTGGTACCTTTGCATTTGTTCATGGGTTCTAAGCATATTACAAAGCTTTTCTTGTCTCATGGACCATGAACTAACATTGTCCTTTGACTTTTTTTTTCCTAGGTCTAATGTTGTAATGTGGCTACCTCGTTCACATTAGGTATTGAATCTTTATCAATCATTAAGACTTCTAGGATGCCTTGTAAAGGTGTTGTAAAGTGTTGTAACCCACTTTCACACTTTTCTAGGGCTTTTCGTCATAATTCACCTAAATAACTCCTTTTTATTACTTACCAAGTCTTATTTCAAAGTGTTGTAAAGGGTTTTAACTCACTTTCACACTTTTCTAGACTTGTCTTCACTAATTCAACCCTTTCTCATGTATAAATGATTGTTTAATACACTTTTTGACCTTTTTTTAGTGTTTTTTTTAGGACACTCCCATTGGAGAACATTTAATGCCCTATAATTCTTGACACCCACTTAATTTCCTTAGATGGGACTAAGTCGCCAATAGGGATGATTTAGTCCTTTTTGGCACAAAACTCAAAATAATTTTAAATTTCTAATGGGATTTTGTCCTCTAACCCATGAGGTCGGCTTGTGATGTGTTATTTTAAAGAAATTTTAGAAAAATAAAGTATAAATAATGGTTTTTCTCCTCATTTTACATCCCCTAATCCTTTACAAGCTCTTAGTTCATCAAGCATTCAAGCAATCATAATTCTCAAGCAATCAAGCATTATTAAGTCATCCATTGGAGCACTTGGTTGCATATCTTCAGATTTCTATATCAAGGGATTGGTAAGTTTATGACATTTCATGTTGTTTATTTATCATTCTCCTTTCATTTCATAGGGTTTGATTACCAAAGTGGGGTTTGATCAAAGAAAACCCCTATACTCTAACCCTCAACCATTTTTCCCCTTTTGCATGTGTGTTTGCAGACTTTTGTATGTAGATTTGTCAAACAAATAGGTGTTGAAAATTGTTAAAGAAGTATTCATAGTTAATTAAGTCATCACAACTCTAATTCAAGCTTGGAGAGACATTTTACCCCATTTTTTGTAGAATCAAGTGCGGACACCTATCAAGGAAGCAAGTGCAGACTTGTAGCTACCAGATTTTGTCCCAAAATTCTTGAGATTTGTAGGAGGAATAAGTTGCCACTACTAATGGATTAGTCCCACTTCTAGGCTTGAAAAGTGATTTTGACATTCTTTATACCCATTTGACGGATTCTCGTTCTGACAAAGTTTCCTGAAACTGAGACTAAGTCGCCCAACCTGGCGTAAGTGTACCGGTTAGTGTTTTTAATCAATTTTATAGGATTCCAAAATCTCCCAACATCAGATTCCATATTCCAAGTGCACCTCTTTCATTTTGTCTTGTTATTCCATCATTTACTTGCATTTTTAGGCATTTCTACATATCACACTTTGTTTTCCAACACTTCACATTTCTTAGGTTTCAAATCATTAGATCACTTCATTTTTTGATCAAAGCATTAGAGAATATTAATTAGACATAATACATCTCACTTATATTAAATTTGAGTGTAGACAGTTACATTTTGGCACCATTTCTTTCTCGTTTTTGGTGAAAAACCCTAGAAGGGCTAGGAAGCATTTTGGTTTGGCAAAATCATTATCCACACTATGATTTACTATCTATTAAATTTGATCTTATTGATATTTTAATAGGTATTTATTATATTTCTAACCTAACATGTATTTGTAAAAATACATGTGAGAGTAATGTCAAGGGTAAAAGGAAGAAATATCTAGACCCAAGTTAAATATTTATCTTTTGATGTTTTAAATTTTGACCCTATGACCTAGGAGGTAGTTGGGGTTTTGTGTAAGTTTTAATTGTGCTTAATGTTTTAATGATTGTTAGTTTAGTATAAGCATGTTTTGTGGAGCTTTAGTGAATTAAGTCAAGTGATTAATGGTGTAAGAATAATTAGGGTTTTGAAATCCTTAGTTAGGTTTTGAATTTCGAATTGGCCTTTAAAGTGATCTTTTTAGAGTGTTGTTTAGTCAATTTTATTGATATTAGTGCAAAAATAGACCCCTAGGGCCTATACCTATGGAAGGGGGGCCCTTTGGACATGTGACTTTATTCTTAGGGCATGATATGACCCTTCAAAAGTCCACTTGAAAAAGTGTGACGAATCTGAGTTCTCGGGAGTTGGGAGAAGTGACATGTCACTCTCCCACCATAGTCCCCAAAGTTCACTAATGAACTTGGGAAGAGCATCAAGGCTTTCACATGTGTGAAGCCACTAGGTATATGTAGGATCATCATGGAAAAAATAAGCCCTTAAGTGGCGATGAAAATTCAAAAAAATCAGAGTTAGGCAACTTAATGTAAAAATTTGAATAAGTAATATATATTATTTCAAAAATATGTAAGAATAGAATATGTAGAAAATTGAATGTAGTTTCTAAACTATTTTTTAGATATAAGTAGAGACTCATGTCCTGATGTGATGCATATTTTTTTGTAATTTTTTCCAAGTAAATAATTAATTATAAATTTCTTATTACAACTTTTAAAAAATATTAAAAACTTGTATGTTTGACCATCTTAACTTGGTCAAAACTTCATGAAATTATTATTTTTTAATCCTACAGTATGTGAAGCATAGAATGTGATGCATTTTTTGGATTCAAAAAATTTGATACCATTAAAAGCTATAGAGGTTTTTCAATCAGCCTATCAATCGAGACTTTAGTCATAATTCAAATAGAAAATGAATAATAATTATTTATTAAATTCAAAGTAAAAAATAATTTATATTGGTGGAAAAATAAGAATATCCTTTAAAAACCCTTTTCGTTTCATCAATTTTGGGTAAAAAAAGTTGTCAGCCAGCCTACACATACCCATCATATTGCCACTTTTTGGTCCATGATCCTGCACATACCCCACCTTGTAAAAGAGTGTCATTATACATTCCCCATCTCCCCAAAAGTCTCACATGTGTGATAACTTGTGGGGATGTGTTGAAAGATCGAATGAGAGTGACAAATGTCTCTCTCTCATTCAAGTGAATTCAAGTTGAATTCTTAATACTTGGATGGAAAAAAGGAAATGTATGTCACCAAATTATCTTTTTGTATAACTTTTCTTTGAATTTGGAGCTTGGAAAAGAAGAGAAGAAAAGTTGGAAGAGAAGTAAAGAGCTCTCTCCAGTGGAGAAGGTGTTTAAAGGGAAACTTTTTGGAGATAAGTTATTTTTTCTCATTTCTATCAGATTTTCTTTAGTAGGAAATTTTTTGTGTTATTTTTTTGTGGCTTTCAAAACAAGTGGGGAAAAGCCCAAGTTTTTGTGTATGTTAATTTAGAGTTGTTTATTGAAGAGGAAAATAAAAAAAATTATAGATAAACTATTCTTTTAGTCTTTTACCAAGATCATTGGTAGTCCTTTGTTTCTTGCTCGAGGGTATGGATAGAGCCCCCAAGAGGCTTCATGATGCCATTATGGTAGGGTGGAGAGAAATCCCTAATTAATTGTGTGTAATTCTTGTATTTCCAAATGTTGGTTGCAATATGAAATTTAGTTAGTATTATATTGTGAAATGAAAGAATAAAAAAAGGAAGTTGTGTTTATTGGTATACCTCTTTGAAGTCTCATGTTTATACTCGCTCAAAAACAAAAGAAAAAAAAACAATTTCTTATTCAATGACGTGATATATGTTCTCAACTATTTCTTTGTAAATGGAAGGGATAGTGGAGTGAAAGACCTTTTATAGGTCCTCATATCATATACCATAAACTGTGAAGATATGTTGAGACCCTAACCTTGTATCTTTTCTCATAATTATGTTGGTAGTAGAAATATCTCTAAGTTGTGACAAAGAATAGAAAATGATATTACTTTTGTTATGAAAAATTATATTTCAATGTATATTTTGTCTCCTTTTGTATTCAATGAAAGAACAATTTTTATTTAACCTTACAAAGAAAATTGTATTATTGTGAAGTTCTTATGTGTGTTGAATATGGTTAATAATACCCATCAACTATTATTAAAAATCTAAGTTTTCATGGGATTTTTAGTCTCCTCCATTAATTTATAATTTATTAGGAAACATTTAGTTGTGTAAGTCATTTCAAATATGAATAAAGATAATAATATTTTTAACTTTTTCAATAGTTTTTTAAACTAAAAATATTTGAGAGTTATAGTAGAATATATTTGAAGCAAGTTTAGTAAATATATAATTATATTTATTTTTAAGATTAAGGCATATGACCTTTTAGTTGATGAATAAAATATTGTTTTAGAATAGAACAATTTTCAAATTATTGCTTTAAAGATAACTAATAAATTGGTTAGTATGCTTATTTTGGATAAATGTTAAAATCAATTATTGAGGGTTGTAAAAAATATACTTTTTAAAGTTGTTATAAAATATTACTTTTTAAACTTTACACAACTCTATACCTTTGGAAAAATATAATGTAAATTTCTAAATATGTATTAACCAACTAATAATTTTGATAAGAAAGAAAAAAGAAACTCATATTAACAAATCTTGACTATGTCTTTCTTAAAAGCAATCCAAAATTATTCCTTAAATCTAACCCTTATATTTAAGAAAGAGATTATTAGAAAAATCATTTTGAATGAATATAGAATATAATAAAGAGTATCATATATATACATATGAATATAGATATTCATTTAAAGTATGATTTTGTATAATATTCAAATATATATATAAATAATAATAATAATAATAATTTAATGAAAAGAAGATATAAAAAGGTAAAGAAAAAAAGAGAGGTGTTTTTGCATAAAATCAAATAGTGACTATTGATGTTTTGTGTTGATAACAAAGCAGACTTTATAGAAATATATCTGCATTATTTACAAAATAAATAGCTAAATTTATTTAACCTAGATAGTAATATATATAAATATAAATAAAAGGAAATGTGAAGAAAGAAAACATTAAGGGTTCCAAAATTTTCCTAATTATTTACTTGATTTTTTTTTTAAAAAGAAAGAGCAAAGATCTTAATCGCTTTAAAAGCCTATGTTGAAATTTATGTTTAAATAATAATATTAATATAGTTTTGTTGCCTACCATAGTAAGATGAATAAATAAACAAAAAAAGGGTTGGGGAGCAGCATAAAATGAAATGAAGTAAATAGAGTGGTGTTCTAAAAAGGGAAAATAAATGTTGTGTCTTCACTATATAGGCAAATAAAATCTATCAAAAGAGTTGTATGGTTTCCAAATGAAAATACACAAATATCTGTTGTTTTGAGAATAGTGATAAAATAAATAATTGTATAGGTTGGTAACCATTCAAATTTGTAAATCAAATGACTCATGTCTTTTCTAGCACTAACTCATTTTACCTTAGCATTCTGCAAATTGACTTCTTTGGCCTGTAAACAACACGTCTGAGAAAAACTCTTCTTTATCGCAAAAGAATATTTGCTGATAATAATGATAATAATAATAATAATAATAATAATAATAATAATAATAATAATAATAATAATAATAATAATAATAATAATAATAAATAGACAAATAAAATGAAATTTGTATAGCAAAAATTTTGGGAAGAAACTCTTCTTTATGCCCTCTGTGTAGTAAATACTATAGTATCCCTATCCCTTGCATTGTCGCCACCCAACTCTTCTAAGGGAAAATAATGAATGAAGCAAAATGACTAGGGTTAGTTCTTGTATGTAATCAATTAGGGTTTTCTTAAATATATACTTTTTATTTTTCTGTTTCATTTTGATATGAGTATAATCTTATATATTTTAAGTTAATAAATATAGTTAGTAAAGATTAATTTGTTTAAAAAAATATATATGTTGTTTTTATCATCTTATTAATTTATAAAAATTATTTAAGTATGAATCTTTTTTATGGGTAATTAAAATTATTTAATTGTAAGATTATTAATTAAATATAAAGTTTGATTATCTAAATAGGAAGAAGAAGAAGATAAATTTGTATTATAAAATAAATAATCATTTTATGTACTTGTTAGCTATAAATTTATAAGTATATCATAGAAGTACTTTAGTGGGATAGAACATTATAAAACTCAACGTTATGTTAATCTAATTAAGCTTATTGTTAAATTACGAATTAGCAATTTAAAATGTCAAGTTATTAAATTTTGTGTATTGCAAAAGAATTTAGAAGTTTTCCTTGGCTATACTAGTTAGAGTTTTAAATTACAACCTTCCATGCAAGGTTCGTAGATTCCAAATGGAATAATGTTAAACCATATATTTTTTGGTAGTGTTTGTGTATGGTCCAAATTATAATGTGGGAATGAGAGTGTAACGCCCAAAAAATTACATTAAAAAAAAATGCAACTAACATTTTTTTTTGTACTATTCTATAAAATTATAATGATTTTTTTTTATAAAGGGTAAAATGGGTTTTACAGGGACCTGAAACCGCAAAGTTTACAACAGAAAAGAAAGGATAGAAAATTCCAACAGACAAAACCGGTTGCACAAAAGGAAAAGACTAGAACAAGCAGCAGCCACCCGCAAAAGACCAGAAAGGTCAAACAAAAAAGGCCAGCAAAAGAGCCAACAAAAGACCAACCGCAATCAACCCAAAGTCTTCAGGACAGACTCTGTCTCTACCTCCAGGTTCTGCATATCATGAACACCCTTCTTAAAGATTTGAATCATTTGTGGAGTGGGAGGAGCCTTCCTCTTCAAATTGGCCCTAGCTCTCTTGGAAATGCCAGCATCCTCCTCTTGATTTCTTTCGTTAATTTCCTCCAGATCAACCACCAAAGACCCCTGTTGAGCTTTGTCCAATTTCTCAGTCATGGTGTTGATGATGATGGCGTTGTGTCTGGCCATACGATTGTTTTACTCAGCAATAATTTTGATAGTATTTTTCATTTTCTCCAACTCAAATTCAACATTTTTGTCCTTACCAGCTTGGTACTGGGTATCAATGCTGACACCGTGATCTCTTCGTTCCAACTCTTTCTTATCAAGCGCCACAACATTAACTCCCAACTCTTCCAATTTACTTTGAAGGGACCAATTTTTTATCTTTAACTCATTGATTTCATGAAAAGCCCATTTTGAAAATTTGAAATGGTTATCAACATTATTTCTAGCTAAATCCAAAAAATCCACTAAGGGATCTCTACCAGTGTTGCAATAAGTATTAGCAGGGTTAGGAGTAACATGGGAACCAGTTTTAGCATTTCTATCCAACGACGGGACAATAGAAGGCTCAGAATTGTTAGCACCAAACTCCTTAGATTCAGGAGAATCTTCAGAGTACGAGACAAAGTTTTTAGCTGGAGGATTCTTATCAATACTTATGGTTTTAAGGGAAGGGCTTCCCGGTTTAGGCACAACACAAACTTTCAGAGTAAGGGGGTTAGGGATAATCTTACCAATTTGGACAACAGGCGGGCATAGGATCATTCTAGCTAGACTTAAATTGGGAAAAAACCCCGAGCAACTGGGTTCAGTATCATCATCCTCAAAATCAGGGGAGGCTTCCAAATTAGTAGGGACGACACATTTTTTTAGAATGTTCAACAATTAATCTAATCAGGCCAGTATGCAAAATAGGGAATCTTCTAGGGTTTTTCTTGTGGTCATCCAAGCTTTTTCTCAAAGAACAGAGAAGATAGAAGGGGAAAGAAACCCTGACCTTGTAGCAGAAGTGGTTGAGCAGGGAAAAGTGATAACCGTAGACCTTGGTGAAGTGACCATCCAAAGTTATGTACTCCATGATAACACGAAGAACCTTTCTCCATAAAGATTTTATGGTGTCGGCTTCAAAGTAGCTATTAGCAATTTTCACCAAATTCAGTCTCTCCTTCTCTTTTTTTGGAAATCTGAGGACAACTTCATTTGAGAAAACCCTATCCCTCAAAAAAACTTCCCATCAGTAGAAATTCCTGTCACTTCAGCTATAAGATCTTCGTTGAGGTCAACTTTCCAACCAAAAAGGGTAAGAACCCCATTATCCCAATTTTTCTCAAAAGGATCTGTAGCCTCCTGATTAGAACCATGGAGTTTCTCCAGAAAAGGAAGTAAACCCCCACTTTTAACTTTTTCCCAATCCTTAGAATTTCTTGTGTGCATCTCAAAGCTGTCTGACTCAATTCTTTTCCTATCTCCACCCATCTTGGAAAGCACAGTGGAGCAGACAAAGATGAGAACTTTTCTAGAACCAGTCCTACCAAATCTAAGAACCCACAAAGCATGCCAGGCCACCTTGCAAACTAAGAAACTAAGCTTGGTTCCATACAATCTAATGATTATGATGTGATAATTCCATCATGTCCTCATTAAAGAAATGGCAAGCCTCTTGTCCATGTGATTCATCATAACTCAATAAAGCTCGAACATTAACATTTAGATCACTAAAATTTAGCCAAGTGCTCTATTCATTACTCCTAACCCTTCATTAGCAAAAAAATCCGCTACGACATTGGCTTCTCTATAGGCATTTGATATCTTTATGTTGTCAAATTTAGCTAAAGTCGAGATGGCATCATCAATCCATGACTTTATAGTCCACGAGTGGGGGGACTTGCCAAGAAGACAATCAATAATATTTTTGGAATCTCCTTCAAGCCAAACGTTTTTAAAATTAAGACTTTGCGCCAAATTTATAATATAAAAAGCACCAGTAGCCTCGCCCAGGTGATTGGTTTGGGAACCGAGAGGAGTAGTTGTCGCACCTAGAAAGTTACCAAAGGAGTCCCTTATGACTCCACCACAACCCACCACCCCTGGATTACCTTTAGTCGCACCATCGAAGTTAGCTTTGACCCATCCATTAGGCGGAAAAGACCAGCGGGCACCCTCTCTATACTTAACTTTTTTAGGGGCGTAAGGAAAATCAAGACTTATATTCCATTCCTTGGCAACAATAAGATCATACGGCGAATGAGCCACTTTCTCAGAATTGCTAACCTTCTGGGAGATAGCAATGACATTTTCTTTTAGGAACTTGATTATTTTATCAAAAACAATGTCCATTGGAGCTTCTTTATCTCTATAAATTTTGTTGTTGTGTTCTTTCCAAAGACCCCAAGCGACATGAGGGAAAGAGAAATCCCATAAAAACTAGATAATAGGATTGTGAGTCGGGGCTTTCCATTGAAGGAAGAAGTCTTCAATAGATGAGGGAAAAACCCATGAAAGTTGCCAATAACTGATTTTTTTTCCCAGACTGAGGTAGCAAAAGGACAATGAAGGAACAAATGACGCACTGACTCTGCCTCCTTATAAAGAAAACATCTATTTGGTATTTGAAAGTCGCATTTGCAAAGGTTATCAACTGTAAGCACCTTATTTTGGAGAAGGATCCAAAAAAAAATGTTGATTTTAGGGATCAAATGTCTGAGCCAAGCCTTCGACCAAAAGGGAGGAGAACCCTCAGAAGAAGTAACCCTAACAAAGGCAGATGAAACAGAATAGTTACCTGAGGGTTCATCAGTCCAGATAAGACGGTCATCCAATTGATTAGAGCAAAGTCGAACAGCCAACAAAGAAGACTGAATTGGAGCAAGAGCCTGACTGATACTACACAGATCTACCCATTTTCCATTCACTCTATAGTCTTTCACAAAAGAACCAAAATGAGCTTTGCAATTCTCTGCCCATCCACTAAAGGAATTAATTTTTATAAGGGGCTCCTTAAACAACCATCTATCCTCCCAGAATCTAGTTTGGTTTCCACTTCTAACTTGCCACCCTATTCTAGACTCAACAATTTTTTTCCCAATGATTAGATTATTCTAGTAGGTTGAACCTCTGGGAAGAAGATGGGATTCCTTCAGCATTATAAGAGACCTATTTCTCTCTAGATATTTACTAGCTAGGATATCAATCCATTCACCTGAAGATGAAAAAATTCTCCATATTTGTTTTGCTAGAAGAATCTTGTTAACCGTTCTGATTCTTCTAAGACCTAATCCTCTATCCTTTTTCGGTCTACACACAAGTTCCCATCCTATTAAAGGTAGTATTTTCTTTTCTTCAACCCCCGACCAAAGAAATCATTTTTGAATATTCTCTATAGCATTCACAAAATTAGCAAGAATCTTAAAGAGGCTCAGAGCATAGATCGGCAAGTTCTGAAGAGACCCTTTGAGGAGTTGAAGTTTACCCGCTTGACTTAGAAGAGCTCCTTTCCAACCAGCAAGCTTCTTGCTAAACCTCTTGACCAAAGAAATCCAAAAGGATTCAGTGGGTTTAAGGCTTAAGGGTAAAAATTATAGTGATTGTTAATCATGCATGTACATGGTAATATCCTATACACATCAAGTGAAGTTTCTCGTGCAACTTCACCATCAACATGTTGTCTGAGGATAGGGAGTGGGAAAGAACAAAATCAAATGTGTGGAGCCCATCGCATGCACCCTTGATTTAGCAAATAGATGGCTCAAGATAAGGGTTACGAAGGTTTTTTTGTAACTACTCCCATTAGATTTAATGACTAGGCCTATTACTCAAGTTGATGACAAGGTTTGCTAATGACACTGAACTTGCATGGAACAATTGACTATTTGATTAGGATTAGGTCGTTATATCTTCACTTGATGTTTAAATTTTGATCTACCAAACTATGGTAGGAACCATTATCATTAGATTGTGATTACAAGTCCAAGTCATGTAGATTAATGACATTAATATTAATCCTAACACAAAGTAATGTTAATAGGGTTAATTATGATAATATCAATATTCTCATAATTAATATCAATGTTAGTGTGAATCACATTAATAATATTATTATCATCCAATATTAGTAGTATTGTTATCTAAACATCTTATCACAATTCAAAGATAACCCCATTAAATCAAACGGTGGTATCAGTATATTCAAATCTCAATTTGCAATGTAATAATACTTTTATTATAATTATTAATATTATTGTTTAATCTTGAATTTACCTTAAAAATATTATTATTGTTATAACAATCATTAATTCCATTACGAAATCTCCAATTGGCTATAACGATATATTGTTACCAATAAAATTATCAATTAATGATATTAACACATAACCAAAAATAATCTTATTATTAATATATTAATATTTACAAAAAGAAATATCTCTTACCTATATAAATAATATTTATTTACTTAATTACCTATTACCTTTTTATATATTTCATTTTCCATTTATGAATATTTATGTGAATTTTTAATACTAAATATAAATATATAATTATTTATACATATTTAAATTTTAAAAAAAAAATCAAAGAGGACAAAAATAAATATTTAAAGAATCCTCCCTCTCTTTCTTATTAAAAGAAAAGGTACTATTAATACTCTTTATTTTTGGTTTCTTCCCATTTCTAATTAATATATGTGAGCCCCCCCTCTTAAGCTCATAAGCCATGTAGCCCCTCATTTTAGCCTTTAATTTTATGTCTTTTTAAAATTTACTTGAATGTTTCTTATGTCCTAACTTATATGAATATTTTTATCAAGCTCTTATTTAAGTACTATGTCTTGGGAATCCAGGTAATAAATAAAAAGAAGCTAAGTGCAAAAAATTAACCTACCCCTATTCACTTTGGTTTTCAAACAATCTCCCCTAAGCTTGCACGAGATGTCATGGGTGCCTCACTATTGTAGAGTGTCGCTTTTCTTTTAAAAATATTGTTATTGTTTCGGCGGCCACTCCATTGCAAGGTTAATATTAATATGCGGTATTCACTACGTGATGCATTTGTCCATAAAAGGGTGATTTTCATCGAAACTCATTGGGTACGCATCAACCAAATATATCTGTCAAAGTGCTTATTTATTTAGTATATGAGATAAATCACAAAATTCATTAATCGTTGAACATACATTCCAATGCAGGGAAGAAGTGCATGGAACATCCCTAATCCCGACACTTCATAGCAGTGTTGTAGAGGAAGATAGGCTATGGGGAAAAGAGAATGAGATGACAACAACACTAATTTTGTCGTTCCTCACGATTGACAGACTAACAACAAATGAATACAATTCTGAGACTGAAAAAATCGTCGACCTAGAACTTACACATTTAATGTTGCAGAGCCCTTTGAATTTCCCTCCACTAACATACAGATGATCTAAAAATCTGCGCATTTGTTTCTCTTATTTATTTTTTTCTACATAACTTATCCCCCATTAGTTATGTACATAGGTTACTCTCAATACAATTTCCTCTTGTAAGAGAATGGATCTTTGCAATACCTCTTCCCAACGTCCTTCTATAAATCCTTACAACATTATCTCATAAAACAATAACCCGATCCTGTGATTGATGGTGTTGGGTTCGAGACATGTCTTGGAGATTGAATGGGGCTTCTCATGGAAAGAGTAGATAGTGGGGGGGAAGTCATTACTTGCAAACTATTACACTACTTAGAAAATGTTGAGGTGCATCTCAATAAAATTGTCCCCGACTTCAAGGCTCAACATGTTAGATTCACTAGAGGGGATCAAGTCCTCGATAGTCTAAAGAGAGGCCTCCCATCATGCAAGCCAAGGTAAGAGTTGATAACGTTACTAAAGTTTGACTTCAATTATTTCCTACACAGTCATAATGTTGTTGTACCTACGTTGTGGCAAAAAATATTATTATCTATATTTCCCTATGCAGTTATACCGGGGTGCGCAGCCCATGATTTTCGTTGTTACTGCTGAGACCTATTTTGTGGTCGTTGCATAGTCAGACTTTAAGCTCCTCGAGCATAGAGTTCCCTTAGTGTTTGACACACAAAATATTATAGTTTATATACATTTAACTGTATAAATCATTCATTGTTAAATTTATTATCAATCTAATAACTACAAGAACTGGTCAACTTAGGAACAAAATAATTTTATGTTTTTTTTTTCTTTCTTGTTGACATGCACAACTATATTTCTTTGAAGCCTGGTAGCTACAGTCATGAATTTTTTCTAATATGCATAGTTAAGACACTGCACTCTATTATAAATTTTAACCATGCATAGCCAACAATGTGTTACACAGGTTTACGAGAAGCAATATTTTTTTTCTTTCTTTTGTTTTTTTTTACTATATGCTTCTTAACCCTTCCTAAGTACTTCGCAACAGTGAGCCTGAATCCTCACGAGTACAAGATACACGAAAGAAGAAAAATTATTTTTTCAAATCAACAAAGTATAAAATCAGTAGATTGTTTCCTATCGACAAAGTAGTTTTCCTTAAAAGAAGGCACAAAAATTGTACGGTTCATACTACAAATAAAAAACAGAAATGTTAATATATTTATATATATATTTTTTTAAAGCAATATTCTCCTATTTGTTATGCTGTTTATTCTAGAATTAATAGAATATGAATGAAATAATAGTGGAACGCGTAGATCGCACAAATATTTTCCTTTCTACAATAAATTTGCATAAACATCTAAAATGGGTTGCATAAAAGCTTTCGACAGAGAATAGTGTATTTCCTTTATACATAATACATAAAGTGTGTTGTACATGATATGCCTACATGGAACATAGAGTAATATATTCTAACAGAAGGAAATTAATGATATGATAAAATTAGAAAATTTCATTTGCCCTCCTTGCATCAAGTTAGAGTTTTTTTTCAGAAGTATTTTGAAACTTATAAAACAACGTTAAGTATTTCGATAATAAAATATGATTGGTTTTAAGCTTTGTACAACTAGTAAACTTCTCCTCAATCCAGAGAACCTATATATCTAAATTTTCTACATTGATTTTCTTTCTTTCAACACAGAAATATTTCCTTTCTTTGCTTGCTATATAACTTACATAAATTTGATACATAGCTTTCTTACAATACAAAGAAACAAAAACAAAATTTCAGCTATTACATTCCAAGAAACTTGACCAAAATTATATGAACACCTATGTTAACATGATAAAGTATCCTTTTTCCTTATAAAATACAATATAGAATTTCCTTTTTTTTTCTTATTTACAACTGCAAGAATCCAAAAGGGAAAATTCCTCTTGAAATAACAACACCAAATTCTATAAAGCAAGAAACATAGCTACTCCAACAGGAAACATGAGCTCTTCCACAAACTGTAACTTCTATATGTTTCTCCAACCTACAAAAGACACAATTTTCTCTATAGGCCAATGGGAAGCTCACCTCCCAACGTTTGGTTGGAAAACCAACCACCCTTGAGCTAGGAGGCAACCGAGGGAACCAAGTACAACCAAAACCAAAACAAACAACATTCAAATACATATAAAGTATACACGATTTTTTTTTTTACACCCTCCTAAGGGGTCATCACATAAACTTAAGGATTCTATTAGGAATCCAAAATGGGGAATGGAGGGTGGACTACGCACTCCATATGGAGGCTCATAAGAATAACAAGTACAAAGTCAATTTCATACCTCCATCCTTTCACATACAACTCTTCTTTCAATATCTACTCTTTCACCACAACCCCATGACACCAAAATTACTTCTACCATTTCATAAAAACATATGGGTACTCATACCCTTTTTAACATCTCCTCTTAAGGAGGAATTATACTTCCCCATGGAGGTTCCTACTTCATACCATCCCCAATGAGGGATGCTTTGCCCAATTTTTGGGTGAGCCTATCCTTATACAACCCTTTTCCCATCACATAAACCACATTCAATAACACAAGAAAATAAGCACCAAAAGCATTTTGAAATGAACATACAAGCAAAACACAAGAGATAAAATACCAAGCACATTTTTACATAGACATAATTCTTTCAAAAAAATAAATAAAGAAACATAAAAAGTGATGTATCTACCTCAAAACCAAGCTTATGGAAGGATGGGTTGAGGATCCACACAAATCCTCTTCTTCCAAGTTTTTGCTTCAATCTCCTCAACCCCAAAATTCAACCAAAATCTAGAATGCCAAAAAGAACCCCCATAACCCTTGTTTTGAGTTTGTTTTATAGGAACTCGAGTTTGAATACCTTTGAATAGGGAGCTGACATTTGTCAACCTCTCATTCACTCTCCCAGGCACACTCACCCATGTAGGCTCACACATATGTGAGATCTTGGAGTCTTGCAAGGCAACTTGGAGAAGTGGGAATGGAAAGAGACTAGTCTCCATCCCACATCCCAAAACCTTATTTTTGTCAAAGCTCTTAAAGGCCTTAAAAAGAGTGTCCAATCTTGAGATTGACCCAAAATTTTGAACTAAAAAGGTACCTAACCCATAGGTACCTTCTCTAGGGACCTTAAACCCATAAAAACACTTAAAAAATATCACTTTTCAATCCCCCAAAAGTGTCTAAAAGTTCAAATCCGAGTTTGTCCACTTGGATGGACAACTCACCTCCTAGATGGACTGACATGGCAATAAAAATCAATTTACAAACATTCACAGTTTATGTCACAAATAAAATACATCACAAAATGAAACTATAGTCCCTCCAAATGGACTATAGTTTGGTTTCACTAGTTAAATTACTTAGGGTTCCCAAGGGTTGCCTTTGATTTCCATTGGCCATGGAAAGTGTACTTGCACACTCAATGCACACATTAGTCCATCCAAGTAATTATTCAGATTCATATAAAAATCAAACCCTTGCATTCACACAAGTTTCATAATTCACGTAGCATAAAGATTCGATCTAACATAATTGAAAAATCATTAGCCACCTATATTATCCCATTTTCATTAACCATAATTTTCTTACTCATCCAATTGCACATGATTGGTTCAGAACACTTGTTTCATTCATTCATCATTAAGTTTTCAAATTCAAATTAAACAAACTCAATAACCAGCATAAAATTAGATCAATAATCATAGTCAAATTACTAAGCATGTAGCATAGTCAAAATCAAATCATCATATGAACTTAAACGTTTAAATATCATGTCATCAATGGTATCAATAGCCATAAACAATAACTAAACTCAAAATAGTCTAAGTATCAGATGTATCATAGGGGTGGGCCTCACATACAGAGTAATAATTAACTTAATTAAAGTATTAAAAAAAATATTTAGGTTTTCTAATGAAAAAATTGGGGCATGACACTATATATATTTAATTCATGAGTATTCTCTCAACTATATTAGATGAATGAAAATACATTATGGCCACACACAATTACAACAAACTATACATTTAGAGAATTTTTCTAATGGTAAAAAACTCTAGGAAGAGTGAGCTTCAATCCCTCAAGCCTATAATTCACATATGCAAAAGAAATATGCAAAATGTTTTTATATTGACTGTAGTCTTGTAGTACCCAAATGCACACTTCTCTACAAAGGACATGTCTTGTAATTACTTTGTCTCTGGATACATGTATCTATCCCATTCTTCTACATATAATTGATTAGTCATCCACTCTCTATATGAATGAAATTCTTAGTTGAAATAACTTCACATGATCCATGATGTAACATTTTACTAGAGATTTTTTATTAATCTCCTACTTATAATTCATTGTGCAAGAATGCAATGTTCATCATTTAAAGTTTTGGTTGAGTAAGAAGAAATTTATGTGACTTGGTAAAAATGTATTACATGGTAGCTATGTGTAGGGTTCATTTATCAACTATTTCTTTTGTTCCTTCCCTTTCTCATTTTATTTCATTTTTTTATCTTGTGGAGTATGTTTAGTACAAGTATGATTACATATATTTATATAGGATAGAATTAGGATCACTAATTTGATTGATCATTTAAAATATGTTTTCAAACTAAACATTACAAGATGAATTCAATTTATCTATAAGATGATTCCTATTATATTAAGAAAATAAATTCTAGCAACCTTATGAGTATTGCCTTAAAAATATTTGATATAATTTGTAGCTTGCATGTAGGTATCCTAAATCATGGAGGATCTAGTTAGAGTATCCTTGAAGTATTATATATTAGAAGGTTGACAAAGTCTCATCATGCAATTTTTGTACAATATTAAAGATTTAGCCAAGAAAATTATCAAATCCAAATGATCTTTTAAAGAGTTTCTCTCCCTTATTGATTCTCATCTATAGAACCTTCTCAATATTTTTTTCTAATGCTTCGTCAATTCAGTATAACTTTAGGTTGAGGGATTTTAAGAAGGTAAACAAGATTAGTAAGTGGTCTCATCCCCTTGTTTTTTTTTTTAATTAATATCAAATAATCCTTATAAGACAACATGAGTTTTGGTAAGATTAGTGGGGTTGGACATGATAGTTATAACTATTTATTTTTTCTTCAATTCTTCTATATAATGCTACACTAATAATCAAATAAAGACTTCAACCATTCTTGTGGATGATAAGAAATCCTATGTGATAGATTAGAAGAATGGTATTTGTGAAATATATTTCATGATCCTAATTTCTATTTTTAATAAAATTAAGTTGCATTAGTCCTTCTAAAGTTGGAATCTCTTATTAAGAAAATTCTTCATCGAACCCAAAATTTTGAAGCCATTTACTTTGATCATGTTCCTAGAGAATATAATGTCATTGCTAATCACTTGGATAAATTAGCATCTAAGGTTGATTGTAATTCTAATATCACTGATTCATGAAGCCTTCAAATAAATTTTAGTAATTTCCTCAGCTAATCCATTATGATCAAGCTTAACTCTTATTACTTGTTATTTTAATCTATTCCTAGTTTTTTTTTCAAATATAAAATCTTTTAATTCTTTGGGATGTTGTAGTAGTGGAAAAATCTCTTAGATTTCTCCTCTTCTAACTTTATTAATGGTTGAATTACTATATAATTTTTTAAAAGATCTATTTTAGACTCTTTTAATATGAATTTTCTTTTTGCTCCCAAAAAAAGAGAAAAAAAATTATATTAGATAAAATGGATTTATAATCTAATGTATTTGGATATTCATATGTAAATTAATTAATAAATTAATATATGTTTTTGATAATATAAGCAGGGGAAAGGGCCCCTAAACCCAAACAAAAGGAAAAACCAAGCCTATAGTCCAACAAAACTACCAAAACAAAATTCCAGGGAAAAAAATAGACCAACACCCCACAACAAAATAGCCACCTTAACCAAAATGGAATAGCATTAACCAAACCAAAATCAGCTAACAAAAAAATAGAGCCAAGGGTTACATAATTGAGGGAACGCAGGCCCAAAATGTTATATTATCCAACAACCAAAAAATAGAGACAAAAAAGGCCCAAATTACTCTCTTGGACTACAGATGAAGTTCCATTCCTCAATTAGTTGCTTCATCTCCTCATTACACTGTTACATTTCCTCAATTGTCCTCTCATCTAAATGCATCTCCTCAGCTTGAGAGGATTTCATCTTCTTGTGACCTTTCCTAACCTTATTTTTATAATTCATAGTACCAAAAATAGCCTTCCTCATGATGCCTAGAGTTACAAATGTTAACTTATTAAAAGTCATTTCCATGTTGTTCACTTTATCTTTCGGTTCCCAAAATTGAGTGAGATAAAACTACAAGGGCCTATCTTTCCCCTACACATCCTCTTCCATGTCTGTCATGGCTTGCTCTTCCACATCTTTTGTAACTTTCATAACAACTTCCTCAATTTCCTTTTCAATTTCCTTAGCCCTTTCATCATCATTATCCTCAGAGTCTTCAACCACCTATTGGTGATGACCATTGAACTCTTAATCCTCTTCACTGCTAGTAGAGTCCTCTGAGAGGTCTTCAGCAAAAACAAGAGACATCATTTTTTCTCAAATTACTAGTGGTCGGAGCCTCTTCTTCAAGGTCATCACCAAGCTATTCAAAGCTTAGTTTTTTCCCCTTGGTCGATTGGCCCGTGAGTCTTCTTGACCTTCTACCACCCTTCCTATTGCTATAGTAATTTGTTTTTCCTTGTTCATCCTCATCTCTAATCTCAATAGTAAATTTTTAGCAATTTTGGATTTGAAACTATCAAGATCCTTTCTCTTAGCTCCCAAGGAAATGCTCTGAGGGTTAGATCTACTCTCCTTACCTTTCACATTCTGGGTGATAGGATCCCCTTTGGTGAGGAGACCTTTAATATAGTATTGTTTCAAAATAGAGGGCACAACATGGGGTTTTTTAGGGGGAGGTTTAGTAGAGGAAGTACCCTCTCCATGAGAATTGACCTGAGAAGGAAAGTGGAGGGGTTTCGGTTGATTTTGAAGAGGAACATTAGCATTGGGTTTATTGCCAGAAGAAGGGGAGTGATGGTCGAGGCATAATTATAGAGGCATAGAATTAGGCCTTGATGAAGGGGAGGTGAGGCTCCCTTGGATTTTAAATTATTAAAATTATTAAAAATAACTCTTAACTAAATAAAATAATTATTTAAGTTAATAAAGTAGAATAAAACAACTCTAAAATTAAAAAAATTGTTATTAAAAAAAAATTATAAGTGTAAATAAAATAAAAATTACACCTCTAATATTCTATAATTGCACCACAAAGTTCAATAATAAAGTTATAATAAAAATCCTCTTTAAATTATCTTTTTTGGTAATTTAAAGTTATATCTTTTTATATATTTTTAGTTATAATAAAGTTATAATGATAATCCTCTTTAAAGATAATCCTCTTTAAATTATATAATTTAAAGAGGATTATCATTATAACTTTATTATAACTAAAAATAAACAAAAAGATATAACTTTAAATTTTTTAAAAAAGGATAATTTAAAGAGGATTTTTATTATAACTTTATTATTGAACTTTGTGGTGCCATTATACGCATGGGGTAAATTCATGCCAGCAATTCACCGAAAGCAACAATTCATCATGGGAAAATTCACTGCCATGACAAATTCACTCCAAGTAAAATTTGTCCCAAACAATTCTTTAAATATTAATGTGGTTAATTTTCCCACAGTGAATTGCTGGCAATGAATTTTCCATCGGTGAATTGGTGAATTGCTAGTAGTGAATTTTCCGTGAGTGAATTGGTAGTGGTGAATTTACCTAGAGCCATCATTATAGAATATAAGAGGTGTGATTTTTTTTATTTACACTTATTGTTTTTATTGGAAGAATAATTTCTTTTAATTTTAGAGTTGTTTTATTCTACTTTATTAACTTAAATAATTATTTTATTTAGCTAAGAGTTATTTAATAATTTTAATATTTTTATATATAGGTTGGGCATGGTTTAATTTTTATGTACATGGTCATTACATTAGACACTTTAATACCACTAAATGTCTGACATTATAATTATGTACATGATCTTCACATGAGATTCTTTGATTCAAGAAGATTTGTGGTTCTAATCAGCGGAAAGAAGATTTGGGTGATGAACCAAAAATATTAGAAAAAGGGAACAAAGTTTGTAATAGAAATGCCTTCCATGGACCGCTCCAAGCATGTACGTAGTTCCTTATTGTTCTTTTTAGTTATTAGTGGTCAAAGAATGCCACACATTCTAACAGTATTATTTCAGTCATAGTTTTATAAATATATATATATATATCTTTATTAATGTTATCTTTTGTTCTTTTAAAAAAATAAATTGTTATACTGTATGAATTTCACTTTTTTTTTGGGGCGAATGAAATATTATATAAAATAAAATAAAAAATTGTGTTAAGGGAAGGGAGTAGTCAGTGCTGGTCATACCACCCAAGCTCCCATTTTGGTCACATGCAGCCACACTCGGTTGCACACAACAGCTAAGGGCTGCTATATGTAGCCGTGTGGGGCTGTGACCCGCCCACACTATGGTATGCAGTACCACAGGCTATGGGGGATGGGGACTTTATTAAATGATGTATTTTATTTTAAATTCAATTTTATAGTAATTCAAATGTGTTTTAAACTCGATTCTATCTCATTTGATTTTTATGTAATATATAGATTATTTAAATAGATATATATATATATATATATTAATATTAATATTAATATATATGTATATATATTTATATATATTTTTTCACTGCTGTAAATTACATAAAGTTGTATGGGTAATTTTTATAATGAGATTTAAATATATGAATTTTAATATATATATAGAGAGAGAGAGAAAGAGAGAGATATGGCTATTTATATGTGTCGTGGTTAATAATCAATTAGTTAATTTTAAAAGTTTCAATGTTATCGTGTAATCATGCAAATTAGAAATAAACTTTGTGATATAAATTAAGTTGAATATTCTCGAGTAATTAATTTATTTATTTGGTGAAATTATTGTGTTTTCAAATGTGTTATATGGCGTTATTTTACGTAATTATGTACTCTCGAGATTATTCGTTGAATCTATTATGGTTTTCTCTTTATTGGATTTGTGTCATGTGGTAAAGCCCTTGAGTTAGTTTATCCTTCTGTAGGAGCTTAAGTTACTTCTTCGGGACTTATAGAGGTCGGGAAATTGATGTTTATATTTGATCTTGTAATTGGATATTTGTTCCTATGTTTTGGATATAGTTGTGACTGGAGTTTACACATGGGTTGTACCATTTTTATGGATGTTGTTTCATATGATTTTGGCGAGATAGTTTTGCTCACAGATGTTCCATTTGTTGGTTCAGTGTTCTTGTGGTACAACTCCTTGGTGTTGGATTTTATGTTTTGGGTTCTAGGGAGAGTGGCTCTATGCGGGGGATGGCGAACAAAGGGGCTATCAGGGTAACCCACCTTAGATTTAGAGTAATAAGTGATAAACTAAGTAATTAATTAGGGGGTGGGTAGTTAAACATTAATCAAGATAATTATGGATGCCTCGTCCGCCTATTAGTGCTATCATAGACTAAAGGTGGGCCGAGAAGGCCGTGGTTGGCATGATCATTGCCTCATCCTCACGAGAGGTTAACGGTTCCACATGAGTAACCCTATGGAGCGGCACCTTGAGATAGGTTGTTAGGCTAACCATCGATAGAGGTGACACCTTGTGATAGGTTGTTTGGATAATCCATGTAAGGCCATGTGATGACACTCTCCTCTAGCATTCCATTTGAGTTGTTTTATTGAAATCCTCTGGAAGTGGTCTATTGTTATGTTTTGGAAATTTATTGTCGTTATGAGATATTTCTTTGTGTTCTCTTACTTTTTCGTGTCTGGAGTTTAGTCTTGTCTTATTGTTTGGATGTGCTTGGCTGGGGATCCTTCCTTGTTTACTCCCAACATGGGGGTGGTTGGGTGGAATGTGCTACGCACCCCGTTGGGTCCCCTTGGATGCAGTTGTACCATTCTGTGTAGAGTTTTGTTGAGGCAGTTTGATCTAGGATTCATATGTTACCAAATGTATATTTGTACTCCAGATGTATTCTATGTATTGATGTATCACTCCCACATGCATTGGGAAGACTTATGAAAAAAAAATTATGTGTTCATTGAGATGTACTATCAGATTGATGTAATGTATTATCATACCATGTAAATCATTCTTGAATTACCATTTGTAAATACTGATAATGTTATGTTGTATTTGTGGAAATATGTACTTAATGTCTACATGATTGATTTAATGTAATTTGTGTGTATGGTTTTATATAGATTATTCTTAACATTTTGGTTATCATGAATGAATGTGTTAATGGTGATGTGTGAATGAATGGATTATGTAATTGGTAACTTAATGCCCATCTATTAATTTTGTTATGGGATAGTTTGGTAATGTCACCTTGTGTACCCCAAGGAACTTTGATGTGCAACTTGAAACATTAGTTATGTTGGAATACATAAAGTGTATTCCCTATGTTTAAAAAAAAAAAATTGTTGCTTTTTTAGTTGTTCCTTTGGGGTTTGCACGACGGGTCATTACACTAGCCAAACCCCCAAGCAAGAAAAGTATGAAATTCCCATGAGAAATTTTAGGGAGTTCCATCATACATCAAACAATAACAAAGTTGGGGGAAATCTAGTGTTTTCATATATGATCTCTCATATTGTAGTTTTTTCTTTGTTTTGGTAACTTTAAAAAAATAGGTATCCTAATTTTCGAATGCTTTTGGATGCTTTAGCATGGTTCTTGCAAATAGAAGACAAGGGTATGTTAGTGGACAGGAAAGAAAAATAAAAAAGGGAAGCATAAAAAGTAAGTATATGTGTCAAATAAATATAGACAATGTGAAACTAAAAATAATTAATAATATTTACAATTGGTTCACCGAATCTATTTATTAATAATGGAAAAGTTTTGTACTTACATACACTATTTATGGTGTTTAACAAGGGTGAGTGACATTAGATCGAGTTGTTTGACCATGAAATAATTTGAAATAGAAAATTTATAATACACTAATTTTCTTGAATGTCTATTGTATTTGTCTAGCATTATAAAGGAAATAATATAGATATACAATAAAAGAGGTTAGCATTATCTATTGTAAATAGAAAGAGATAAAATGGAACATCTTGAATACATGGCATCCTGGTAAAGAATTGTGTATAAGTAATCTATTGGAGAAGTTGAAAAGAGAGTTGTGGAAAAAATGACAAATGCAATGGATAGAATAGAGTATGTTTGTAACACCCCACTGCGCAAACCCCAAAGGACAACTAGAAAACTTACAATAAAAGCACAATAATTTTTTGTTTTTGAAAGTTAAATATAACATAGAATGAACATGAACATCCAACACATACATTTCAGTTAAACATATACATCATAAACCACATCCTATGGGGTACACGTGACAACATTACTAACGTAAACCCAAACTAAGATGATGTGTAACTAACTACAAGCATTCCACTTAACCATTGTGTAGAGTTGCTAATCGATGATTAAACAACCACATCATAATGTAAATACACCATCTATCACATCTATGAACATAATTATAAATATTTCCATAGATACAACACCATTAAGAATTACATACTATGAAACGATTACACATAAAATGTACCAAGTATTTATATACATTTCATAAATGATAAGCATCCATTAGAGATCATAAATGAAGGCCAAAGATTACATTCATTACAATGATAATAAAAGTTACATCATACAAGAGTTACAGTAATATCAAAGTGTTTCCCAACATGAACAAGAATAATACAATAAGATAGAATAATACAACTAAAAGGGTGAATGCAAGTAAAAAGATTGGCTCCAACTCGGTAAAATTCTGGAGTCACCGCAAGAGGCACATATTAGCACATCTCAATCCTCAACTGGGGACCCAATGGGGTGCATAGCATGTTCCACCCGACCTTTGTGGTTCTGAAAGACCACCCCCCATGATAGGAGTTGAAAAGAAAGATCCCCATTCCTCAACCAAAACATTCAAATGAACCAATAGTAAACTAGACTCCATAACAAGGATAATGATAACATAAGATAACAACCCATAACATTGCCATCACATAGCCTCAACAAAATATTGAAAAATCTAACAAACCAAATGCCAATATTACAGATCAACACTAAATATCCATAAGAGGTGCCAAAAACAATAGGCTCTAAAGCCTACAAATGAATTCGCAATATCCACTAACAATAAATATCAAGGGGCACCTCTCATTAACATGAATCAAGTTGCCATGAGGTATGTGTGCAACACTAGAAGATAGAACTTGGAGGCTTCAGAAACAAACCACAAGAACCAATTGCCTCCACAACATCAACAATTCAATCTACACTCCCAGAGGCTACCAAAAAATAAACGGGTACTATAGGAGAGTGTCATCACATGGCCTTACATGGATTAGCCAGGTAACCCATCACAAGGTACCGCCTCCATCTATGGTTATCCAGGATGCCTATCTCAAGGCGACCACTCCATAGGGTGACTCATGCGGGACCACTTACCTTTCGTGAGGCCAAGGCAATGATCTTACCAACCAGATTTTATCATCCCATCCTTAGCCTCTGAAAGCACTAATGGTATGGGTGAGGATCATAATTAATCTTATTTAATATTTATTGACCCAAACCTACTAGTTCATTAATTAATTAATTATATTATCACTTGTTTAGGAAAATCTTCCATGGGTTACCCTAACAACCCCTTTGTGTGTCGTACCCCCATGAAGAGCCACTCCCTACGGGTACCAAACCAAAACATGAAAGGGGTGTACCTCATCTCACATAAAATCAAGGTGTACATAATACACAACATACGAGGCAAGAACCATCTCGCAAACCCATTCCATATTACTGAAACAAAAACAAGGAGGTACCACCGACAAGAACTCAAATAAAAAAAATATCAATGCATCACAAGGATCCACCCATGGTAAATCAATATAATTCATGTTTCTCCTTTGCCTCTGGAAGCCAAAAACATTAATAATCCATAAATGAGGGTGAGTCAAAGTAATACGAGTTTCCAAAAATCCATCATGAATTCAACAAATGATATCTCTTTAAAACCAAATCAATTCAAAGGACTCTACATTGGAATGGAATTATAAAAGAAAATCAACCTTTACGGTATGTGTAGGATCATCATGGAAAAAATAGGTCCTTAAGTGGCAAAAAATTTAGAAAAATCAGAGTTAAGCAACTTAACGTAAAAATTTGAATAAGTTATCTATATTATTTCAAAAATGTGTAAGAATAGAACCTTTAGAAAATTTAATGTAGTTTCTAAACTACTAGGTATGTTTAAAAAAAAAATCAATTTGGTGAAAATTTAAAATTTCAATGCAGTGGTACTTAAATTTCAGGGAAAAAATAAGAAGTAGGTGTTTGTCTTACCACCCTAACCACAATAAAATGATAATATTTTTGAATAATATTTTAGATATAAGTAGATGACTCATGCCCCGATGTGATGCATATATTTGTAATTTTTTTCCAAGTAAATAATTAATTATGAATTTTTATTACAACTTTTTAAAAAATATAAAACTCATATGTCGACCACCTTAACTTAGTCAAAACTTCATGAAATTCAATTTTTATTTTTTTAATCCTATAGTATGCAAAGCATAGAATGTGACACATATTTTGGATTAAAAAAATGTGATATCGTTTGAAAGCTATAGATGTTTTTCAATTAGCCTATCAATAAGGACTTTAGTCATAATTTGAATAGAAAATGAATAATAATTACTTATTAAATTCAAAGTAAGGCATAATTTATATCAATGGAAAGTTGAGAATCTCCTTTAAAAACCCTTTCCATTTCATCAATTTTGAGTAAAAAAATAGTCATCAGCCACATACCCATCATATTGTCACTTTTTGGCCCATCATGATCTTGCACATACCCTTGAAGTTCACAACACAATCAAAACAGTCAATTTCAAGAACATTTAACTCTTCATCACGATTTATCCTTTCTCTCAACAAGAAAACATTTAAAACAATTAAAGAAATTAAAGAAACATATTTTAGATCTATCCCAACACCAAACACAAATAAATGGATAAACAAAGTGACCATGCAACACATAATACCAACAAGCTCATGAAATCAACATATAATAATAAATCATCCAATCCATAACCACTTTTAAAAGGATTATCCAAACTACTTCTTAAATAAATACCTCATTTATACAATTATAGCCAATTCAAATTCATCAAATGTAACCATTCATTCAAAGAGACCAAAATATTCTTTTCTAACATTTAACTTCATAATCCCTACTTTTATCAACCTTGTTATCCTATGTTCTACTAATACAACAAGATATATTGAAAATGCCAATATTGATCTTAAAATGATATTTCTTATTCATTATTATTTTCACACTTCTCTTATGTATATGAGGTACCAACTCAACACCATCTAGGAGTTTTAATATAGGTATAAAAGTAACACCCTAGCGCCTATTTAAGTTCATAGTCCTTATACGCAAGAAATAAATACACTAAGACTATCAAATTACTAATATTATCTAGAAGTTAGTATCATCTCTTAACATCATTGCTTGGTTATCATCCTGAGAGGTACTATCATTATTTAACCAACTAGACACAAATAGTGTTGATGCTTAATCTTTTCTTAACACGACAACGAGTATTATCCTATAAGTAACCATCAATATTTAAAACTAATGATATTATTGTTATTCAATAAATTACTAGTAATATTCAATCCGTGATTAAGATTGAGGTTGATCAAGCCTTCATAAGAGTATAATTATGTATCGACACCAATAACCAAATAATTGTATATTATCTAGGTTATAGATCCTTACCAGACCAATTCCTATTTAAACGAGTAGTAAAACCTTCCATGATAGAATATAATTTTTATTTTAATTCAATTATCTCCCAATATAAATGTTTTAATTTTTATTTATATTATTATTATTATTATTATTAATTTAATTATTTACTTGACCCCATATATATATATAATATACATATTCTTAAAAAGTAAATAATAAAAGAAAATTAATAAGATTAAGAAAACACACATATATATATATATAAATAAATAAATATACATTAATTCTTTTACACCTTACTTATTATTAAATTCCGTTTTATACATTAATTCTTTTACACCTTACTTATTATTAAATTTCGTTTTAATAAGGAAAGGAGGAGGCCCACGAATAAAGAACATTTTCTTTTCTCTTCTTTTATTTTAACTAATTTCTATTAATACTAGACTTTTCCCTTTATAAGGATTCCTACAAAATTCATTAGACTCTCCTCTTAGTAATATGGGGAAAATATTTCTAATTCATTATCAACTAAATCAATACCTTAGTTTTATTAAATCAATACCTTAGTTTTATTTGCTCAATACGAAATCATTTTAAATAATTAAGAATTTATATAAATATCTCAATACAGTACTATATAATTCAACTTTAAGGTTTCCAAGCTATAATCAATACCAATTAATAGTTACATATAATATTTACCTTGTTTTCTCAAATATTTGAGACCCTACCACCTAAATTTCAACTAAGAGAGATTACACCATTACTATTGATAGTAGAATTAAAACTAAAATTCAATTACATATTGATCTCTCTCTTACTCAGGTACATTCCACTGACGCAATTACACATAATATATTTTCTAATAGTTGTCTCAACCGCCAATTCGACACTGATTGGAATAAATAAACTCCACTAAAATTTGATTGTTATCTATCACTCGTTATGCATAGACATAAATATTTAAGGGGCAATTTCTACACAGTAGATTGGTTTTCTTAAATATTTTAATATAATAGAATAGTATTGAAGGAAAAACATGATGTGAGAGATATCATTGAAAGCCCGTTTTGTGTTCTCTTCGGTCGTGAGGTATAAACATGTTCAAAGAATACAAACTTCCTTTAAACTGTGTATTCGTAGAAACCTCATCCAACAAACGTAGGCAGGAGTAACCAATTCTAATGGACATTCATGCAAAGTGGGGGCACCAGAACATGACTTGCTACATTTTGACAAAATTTCTCAAAGAAATGTGATCGCACGGGCTACAACATCTACAGGATATGCACAAAAAGGATTTATTGAGAGGTGTTAGAAAATTTCAAGCAACTGTACTTGGCGGGTGTAAAACCAAATTTCATTTCCCCTTCCCATATCTTCCCCACCGATCCCAAAATGGGGTTTTCTCCTCTCTTTTTTTTTTTTTGAGCAAGGTACAAACATCCCTCAAAGCATAAAAAGGGTGGAGGAATTCTATTAGAGGCTGCAGTTGTAATTGCCTTCATAAACATGTATGCAGAATGCGAAAGCATAGGCAAGGCGAATGCACTGATTGACAGAATGCCTCAAAGGACCGTGGGCTCTTGGAATGCAAAAATTGCAGAATATGCTCAACACAAATTTGTTAAAAAGGCATAAGAAACTTTCGAGCAAATGCAATTGGCAGGCGTAAAGCCATCGGTATCAGGGAGGCTTTTAAAACTTATACACTCCCTAAGGTCTAAATACTTCAGCTGCGACAGGTTGCAAATGGTAACAGGGAGATTATTTAAACCTCTACCCCATTCTATTTTCAAGTACTGCAGATGTGACAGGCTGCAAAAAAAAAACAGAGGCATAGACAAGTGTGTGAACCGTTTGAAAAAATGCTTCAAAGAAATGTGGTCTCACGAACTGCCATGGTTGGAGGATATGCACATAATTAGAATGGGCTGAAGAAACTTTCAAGCCAATGGAATCGGAAAGGTATAGAGCCAAATTCCACCGCATTTCCAACATCCTCTGTTCCTGCACTGAAATGGGAGATTTGCAATAGGGGTATGAACACCCATCAAAGCATAACGGATCGAGTTGTATTTACAACTGCCCTGGCAGATTGTAAGCCAAGTATGGGCGCACAGACCAGACACATGAACCATTTTAACAACATGCCACTAAACAAAAAGAAATGTGATCTCATGGAATACAATGGTAGCATGGTAAGTGCAAAGAGAGAAAGAATGTTGAAAGGACTTAAGAAATTTTCAAACAATCTATATTGGCAGATATAAGACCAAACTCTGCCTCTTTTTCCAGCATCAACTCTACCTACGCCTAAATGAGAGCTTGGGACTCGATAAGAAGAATGATGGAAGGGGTTTCAGATGGAGTGTGTGTGTAATCACAGTTCTCTAACAGACATGTATGCAATATGTGTAAGCATAGGCCAGAAAATCAATCTTTTAACCCAACATATATGCGGTTTTATGGGATGCCATGATAGCAGGATAAAATAACATATTAACTCATACTGTTAACTCATATTGCATTCTAGGTATCAACGACACTTGAGATGTGTAATTCATTCCCTGAATCAGGCAAGTGACTTACCTTTAGATTCTGCTCAAACTGTGTCACACTACCAAATATGTTGATGAGAAATTTGGGTAGAGTTTGCAGGGACAAAAATGACGAACCAGTCCCCTTTGCCCACCTTCCCGTTAACTGTTTAACAGTATACCTCAAAGGGATGTCGTCTCTCCCAATGTCTAGTTGCCTTTCCCAGATTAAGCATGCAGAAGAAGGATGCAAAGACAAGGCACGTGGCAGTAGGAGAGATTTCATGAAGCAAGGTGGAGGTAAAAAAAACAAAGACAGGTGTAAAGCTTAAAATCTAAAATATATATATAAATATATAAGTTCATTTATTATTCTGACTGTTACTAATTTATATATATATATATATATATATATATAATAATAATACAAATTAATAATGTTAAATATGTTTCTTTTGCTGCATGAATATAGATTTTAAATATCAACTTAATTCTTCTCTTTGACTTATATATCTATAGATATATATAAATATTCAAATTATTGAATCTTAATACACTTTTTAAAAAAAAATTCTTCAATATGTTGGCAAGGGAAAAGATAATCACAACTGTTTAACATCAAAATCAGAATGTGTATAACATCTTTTCATCATTCATTTAATTATTATTTTACCCCCAAATATTAACTAAGTCACCTTGTAATCAATTTAATTTGATTAAGCTAGTCATAATATTACTTTATCACATAATTTCAACCGCCAATTTAACAATGTAATACGAACAAAAAAGGAAAACTCACTTTAACAAAACAAAATTACTCAAGATCCAAAGATGGCCGAAACAGACGAACACTATAATGTTTTTGGTAGACAAGTGCATGTGAGAATTTGTTTGTCCATGTATATAAGCAACAACAAATATATGACGGTGGAAGAAAAAAACACTAAACCCATGATGCTTGTTCTCCTCCCTGCCATATTGACATCATGAAGCCACACGGACTCTAGCCAAACCACCGAGCAAGAAAGGTAGGTAAGGTCCATGGAAAATCTCATGGACTCTTATCATATATCACACAATAACAAAGTTGGGGAAAAATGGGTGTTGTCAAACAAGATCTCTAATATTGTAGTCTTTTTTTTGCTATGACAACTTGATGAAAATAGCTATCCCGATAAAGATTTGGCATTATGTGAATTGAAGATGACTGGAGAAACATGGATAGATGGAATATATAGAAGAGTGCATAATAACTAAAAAGGTGCATCTAACTTCACAAACATGTATATCAGTATTGATTTTTTTTTGCAAGTTCTTATATTTTCATTGCATGGCTAAGATGTATATGAAGAAATGTGTTTGCGAAACAAGGGCACATATAACAACCAATAACCAGAAAGGAAAAACATTTAGTCATGTAAAAAATTAAAGCCAAGCTACCTATGACATTGTAAATGGATTAGTTGAATGAAGCAACATACACCCTTGTCATGGGCTTCAGGGAATAAACAATGTGATGCAATCAACAAATTCTTTGTCCTCTCAAAAGCACATGACAATGGTGTGTGGTTTCCCTCCATAATCACATAAAACACAATCTACAATGGATGTAAAAGGGGAAATCTTAAACGATAATTTTTTTGTGGGAAAACAATCATACATTTGACTTCAAAAAAGATATTCTAGTCTACCCATTGCATTTCTGCATGTGTTCATAGTTATCTTTTCAGCCTATCTAATAGATTATTTACATACAATTATTTATCAAGATGGAAATTTTGTGGATGTGTCTCTAGTTCAGGTAGATGAGAAAAAAAGAATATCATGAAACATATTGATACAAGATTCGAGCTATGTTGTTTGGTAATAAATATTGAAGACAAGTAGATAAATTGTATAAGAGGTGTTAGAATGATTAATTTATTGTCCATGTCTTTGACTCTCTACTTATTGTTCCTTGTTATATGTTTGTATCTTTGGCATTATACCCATTTTGGAGACTTCAAAGAGATTATAGTCTATATGGATGGAGAAATTGTAGTTAAATCTTCTTTTTTTCGTCAAAAAATATGGTTAGGGTTAGTAATTTTTTCGTCCTTCATTTATTGTTTGTAGTTATCTATGTGCATCTTTGGGGTTATACCCATTAACATAGGAGCAATTGCAGAATAAAATAGGAGTAATTGCATATATATATATATATATATATATATATATATATAGAGAGAGAGAGAGGGTTAGTATGAAACCATAAAGATTTTCAAGATACAATTAGTTCAGTGGTTGTTAAGTGTTATTCTAATAGCTCTTTTAGAATTTCTCTATTTTTCTATAATATTTAGTTCCAAGTAATGTAGTTTGAGTTTTCAATTAAGTATGTGGTGTTATACCCATTTTTCATAGGTTATTGCTACCCATTGGCTTTACAAGTTCTATTTAATGTGGGTTTACTACCAAGAATGTAGCTTGAATTTTTTGAAATGAGAAGCCAACTCTTACATAGACTACTTGTCTTGTATCAATATGTTTAATGTGGGTTTTCAATTATCTATCATTTATATGTGATTCTTAAGTTTTTTTCTAATAGTTCTTTTACAATTTCTCTATTTTATCTATAATATTTAGTTCCAAATAATGTAGCTTGAATTTTGAATTGAGAAGCCATATATTACATAGATGGCTTGTGTTGTATCAATATCCACTTCCCCATAATAGACTATTCATTATTGTAGTTCACCTCTTCTATTCTCCATTCTCTTAAGTTCTATTTAATGTGGGGAGAATAGAAGTGGTGAACTACGATAATCTATAAATGTGTTGTTCACAAAGAAAATATAACATGTTCTATTCATACAAAACACAAAAATGAACATACCTTCGCAACTACTACACTAATTTTCTCTTCAAGACCTTTATGTTTTCATACTAACCATCTGCATATATATATGCAATTTCTCCTATGTTAATGTTCATTTAAAAAATATACATATGCAGGGGCAATTGTATGTGTATGTTTATGTAGTATAACATTCAAAAAATACACTATTCACAAAAAGTAATATGTTTCATGATACTCTCTTTCTAACAAGCTATTCATTGCCATAGTTTAGCTGTTGTATTCTTGATAACTTAACCTACGTAAATGTGTTTGTGCATTTAATTAAGGATTGTGTCCCCATGTATTTGTTTGCTTGGCATGGCACTTTAGGAGTTTCTTATTCTTTTTCCCATGTGACAAGAATTGTTTTTAAGTTTCAAAATTCTAAAATTTTGTAGATTGGTATTGTGAACGAGTGAAAATGTATGTTAGAAAATGAGCAGCAAACAAATAAGTGCAAGAAAACAAAGATTAACACCCTACACCTCAAAATTGGGCAAATTATTAGCTTAACAAAACAAAATGGAAAATTCCACCTTGTTGAGTTGTCTTTTGGTTGGCCCTTGATTTGTGACGTTGTATGCTCCTTGGATGGAAAATAGGTGAGGATGCAAGATGGTTGGAGTTGTATGATAATGGACGCAAATGCTAAGATGTGAGAATATGGCTAAGTGTGGCTTCAAATGATAAAAATGTAAGAGTTTGGCTATGGCATGCAAAAGTCCCTAAATGAGAGAAAAGAGGGGGTATTTATAGATAATTTTGAATTCTCTAGAGAAATGAATGGTTGAGATTAAACCAACAAGGCCAAGATGTAGGGCTATGGTGAGTTGAGGACTCAGAAGTCCTCACATCTTGACATGTGGAAGGTGAAGTGGCTTAGAAATGGTGATGTGTAGGTGAGGTGGAAGGAGAGTACATGATGTATAGGAAGGACATGTACCTTGAAAGTACATTAGGAGATGAGAATATTCCTTGGAGGAATAAAAAGTGAATTTAAAATTCACATGATTGGGGAATTTTGTGGATAAGACAAGGTTCCAAAGGGAGAGGTAGAAAGTACCTTAGATAAGACAAGGTTCCTAAAAAGGTAAGCACTTGTCCCATGTGACTTGATGTGACAAGTCAAAGATCACATGGGGAAGAGAAAAAGGATTTTAATATTCCTTGGAAAGATAAAATGAATCAAAAATTCCTTGAGAGGTTGATTAGACTAGTTAATGAAGGATTAGAGGAGGGTTATGTGGCTAAGAGAGATTAGGGGCCAACTTGCAAAAATTGGAGGATGTGACACATCCTAATCAAGGATTAGGCATATGCACATTCCTAATGATGGAACTAGGAGGTTCATTAAGATTAAGGAAGTGATGTGACATGTGAGGAATTAAATAAATTCCATATTTATTTAATTCATTTGATGAAAGGGGGATTAAAGAGTAAGAGATTCAATTATTTAACTAGATACCTTAGGGATTAGAAGAACTTTAGAGGTATTAATTAAATAATAGTTATATTACTTAATTAATGTGGATAAGGGGATGTTTAGATGAAAAGGGATAAATTTGGATAAATTAAGTGTCCAAATTTAGGTGTCTACATTTTTCCCCTCTTTGAGATTGTGTTACGAAGTAGCATAATTTCAAAGAATATTAAAACATAGAACCCAGAAGAAGATGGTTAGATTGGAAAAGATGCACCAGTTATTAAAGGATCAAATGTGAAGGAAGATGATAGGGGTGAAGATGAATGTTAGGGAATAATGATGCCCCCTTGAGAGAACATGTGGGTTCAAGAGAACACGGGTGTGCTCTTGAAATAGATGATGTGATGCGAGGAGGGGTGAGGAAGATGATGCAAAGGGATGGATGAAGGGGTGGATGATAAGTGATATGAGATGGATTAAGTACAAATGGATGTTAGGAAAAATATGATGTTGCCCCAGTATAGGGTGATTTTTCCCATGGAAAAGGATAGGGAAAAAGGCGGGTGGGCCCCATAGAGGGGTGTACCTGCCCCAGAAGGGGTGATCTCACCAGCGCGGTTCCACCCACCTGAGGGTGGGTCTGCCCATAGCTGGGGGTGGGTCCTCCCCAGGCTAGGCAGGTATGCCCATAGCCAGGGGCAGGTTCCACCCATAGCCAGGGGTAGGTCCACCCCAGGCTGGGCAATTCCACCCACAGCCGGGGGCAGGTCCACCCCAGGCTGAGCCGGTTCGCCCAAAGCTAGAGGCGGGGTGATACCAACAAGGGAAGGGGAAAAAAAGATTGAATGGAGGAGGATTGGATTAGGATGTGAGATGGATGAAAGGAATAAAAATGATGGGGACAAGATGCTTAGAATAACCAATCGATATTATTCTAAATTGTTTGAAGAGATGATGATAAGAGAGTGGATGGATAGGGGAGGGAGAGTGATGAAGGATGAATGCATGGGGGGGGAATTTTGATAGATGATAGGATGGGGGATACATGTTAGATGATGGAATGGAAAATGAAGTGCAATCCTAATACAATTTTCTATCTTCAGAGCACTGATTTTTGCTATAGTAGAAGACACGATACACCAAGGTATAAATGACCAAGGCATATTAGTGTCTAATGCATGAAACAAATACAATAAACAAGAAGGCTATCCCAACACCCCAAAGTCGCGATGACCTTTGTTGAGCCAGGTATTGGGATAACCACAAGCACACAAGGATGCCCCAGCATAACACAAGACCTCAAGAGTCTTTGTGGGTACTACGTGGGACAACCAGAAAGACAACAACAAAGAAAAGATCAAGATATGCCCTTATGTTGACCAATCAAAATACACCATAATATGATGGATCATGGCGGCTCTAACAAGTGATGATAGGGAGCTCAAATGATAAACAAAAGCCAAAGCATCAAAAGATCGCAATCAATTTCAAATGTCCTTTTCCATAGGGTAAAGAGGATGAATTGGGTTGATGAGGTCTTTTAGGAAGGATACATCCTATTGAGACCGATGATGGATACGAAACTAAAAGATTGATCTGACGCCGGATACTCAAAACCGACTAGATCTGCTAATACAAGTGGATCTCATTTGTTAAGAATCAGCTGGATAAGGGCATAGCTTCATGACACGACACAAGGAAGAAGAGACATGAAACAAATGACACCCTAAAGACCTAGGGGCTCAGGGGTTGATCAAATATTAGCCTTGCCTACGTGAAAGCGCAGAGCCCTCATAGTTTGATAAAAGGCTGATGACTGACCATGGATAAAAGTGGAAAGAGGATGATGAATATTGATGATGGATGACAAAGAAGCCCCGGGGGTGGTTCAAATGATCAACCTTGACTACGTGAAAGCGTAGGGGAAACGTAGTTCAACAAAAGGCCAAAGACAAATGATGGATAAAGGAGGATGAGATAACCTTAGATAAGGGGATAAAATGATGGGACCAATACAATAAGATTAGATTGATCTAGTCGATAGGATGATGGTGATCACACAAATCTCGGGAATGGGATAGTTATCCAAAGCATCAAAAGATGAATTGGGAGGATGGTACAATGGAGAGATGAGTGATGAGAGTTGACATGGGATTGGAAATATGTGCAAAAGAAGCAAAAGTGATGATGATGAGATAGATGGCATTGGATTGCATGGAGAAAATCCTATAGCTAGATACCAATGACAAGGGATTATGAGATGGGATGAGGATAGAGGTAAATGGATAAATAGATAAGGATGGGGGGAGGAAAAGGATTGTTTGGATTTGTAAGGAGATAAGAATGGGGAGATGAAAGGGGTGTTGGGATAGATGGATAAGAAGATAAGGATTTGGATGAGGAAAAGGTTACCAAATGGATAGATGAAAAGGGATGTTATGATGGAAGGATAAGAAGATAAGGATGAGGAGAGGGAAATAATTGCTATGATGGATAGGAAGATAAGAATGGGGAGAGGGAGCCTGGATTGTTCGAATGAGGATAATGATGGGTAGATGGAAGAGATTGTTATGATGGATGATGTCTCCAAGGACTATGTTGCAAAGGGAGATAAGTGCCCCCACTCTAAATATGTTGTGTGTCATGAGGCATGAGGGATGGAAGGCGAGTGGATGGGAGGATAAAGGAGATAACTAGAGGAGGATAGGATGGGTGACTAAGGAATACGATAGAGTGTGGATAAATGGAATGTATACCAAGAGGTGTCCAAAGCATGCATAGGTAGGTTCCCCTATTTTTTATCAAGATCACAAGAAGGATGGAGGTACGAGAGTTAAAGGAGATATGATGGTAGGATGCGTAAGATAGGTGGGATGGAGGAAAAGGATGTAGGGGATGTATAGCAGGAAGATGTGTGCATAACAGGAAGCATAGTGAATGGAGGGGACGTATATCAGGAAGTTGCCCCCAAGTGTGAAAAAGGATAGATGGGGATTTATGCATGATGCCTGTTTGCGAGGTTTCCATCATGGTACTTATCCAAGGCTTTTTTTTGCCAAGTTTTCACCATTGGAGGAATTATTTCTCCTTACTTTTTTTTTGGACTTTTTTTTATTTTTCTAATTTTTCTAATTTTTTTAGATTTTCTTGACTTTTTTTATAGAATGCGAATGGAGATGGATAAGGATAGGAAGGCAGATGGGTGGATGTGGAAGAAATGTGATAAAGAGATGGATGAAGGACTCAAGCATCAAATTCCATAGGAAGGATTAAGAGCCGATGTGTGAAGCGACTGTTGGATGTTGGTACAACCTTATTAGGATAAATGGATTATACAAGAGGATGAATTAGAGGGATTTGATGGGGAAGATATGAAGGATAATGAATGGGATGTTGAAAAGTGTATGGATGGAATGATGGAGTGGATGTGTGGTGGGGATATTTCTTCAGGACCAACATTGGCACATGTGGTGGTGGATGTGAAAAGATAAGACAATTAATGGATGGAGAATGTGGGGATAATGGAGGTAATGGGATAGTGAATTTTGGGACATAAGGACCTAAAAAAAACTTAGGAGATGAAAGGGGGGTATGATTAGCTTTTGGATTAGCAACTTTGGATGTTGTTACAAATTTTTCTTTTGAAGGTATTGCATCTTTTTTCTTTGGGATCTGCATGGTTTTGATGTTTACGTTGGTGGGCCTTTGTGGCCTATGGAGTTGATTTGGATTTTGGATTTTTTTTTCTTCTCCTCACCATGTCTTTTAGAGGGGACATGGGGAGCTTTAGATTCCTATGGATGTTTGGATTTATGCATTTTTGGTTTAGCATCCAAAGTGATTTTAGTAGCAATGTGATGGGTGTGAGGAGATGGATGATGTGGAGTAATGGAGGTAGGATTATGGGGATTATGTGTAGGTAGATGATGTGTAGGTATGTTCCTTTCTTGATCCTAATTAGGGGACATGCGAGAGGGATGTTCATGATGGATGACATGGATAGGTGATGAATGGATGAAAGGATAAATAGGATGAGATGGAGGAGGTGATTTTGGGATATAATTACCCAAAGTAGACATAGTGGGTGGAGGGACATAAGGACCCAAGATGGATGGAGTAGATGAAGGATGGGAGATGGTGGATGGAGGGATGTAAGGACCCAAAATGGATGGAGCAGATGAAGGAGGAATATGGATGGTTGTTTTGAGGTGATATCATGGAGGAGGAGGGATGGCAGCATATGATCTGGTGGAGCGATGGGAAGAGCCTATATTTCTTTTGGAAGAGGCCCGTTGAGGACGTCTAGAGGTTGTACCAACATCTTTAGATTGTGAGTCTTGGGAAATATGTCCAAGACCTTGCATATAGATTTGTTCTTTGACTTGGAAGGGCTCTAAAATACCTTGCTCATGAAGGCCTAAACCTTTTCCTTGATAGTTCATGTTCTTGAGCATTCAATCCATGATAGGACTTTTGTTATTCTAAAAACATGATGTGAGTCCATTATCAGACAAAGGATGATGGGTGGTATATATGTTATGTTTTTCTTGTACAAGGAGAACACCATGGAAGAATGTGAGGGTACCAAGGGGATATACAAGCGATGTGGGGATAGTAGGTTTAGGTGATGATGGAGGATCGTGAGATGGAGAGAATGGTATAGCAACATCTGGATCAAGATGAGTGAGCGATAAGGAATCAAGAGAGGGATTAGGCAATATGATAGGATCTGGATTTGCGGTAGCGAGTGATGAGAGCTCATGTGATGGGGATGGAGATAAGGGCTCATGAGATGGAGTGGTGGAGTAAAGGAGATCATGGGATGGAATGGATGGGGGACTCTAATCTTGATCTGGAGAAGGGGGTATGTTGGCATGCTTTGGATCAGGCTCTTGGCATGACTCATCGTGTGTGGGAGGCATGATAATGGAGTCTTTGAGGGACTCTTCGAGTGGGGAAGATGGAGGGATGGAGGATTCAAAAAATTCATGGGAATGGATTTTAGTGACACTAGGAGTGAGATAAGTGGATTGGATTTGGGTGTCATTGATGGGTTTGATAGCTCTTAGAGTAGGAGGTGGGTGTTCAATGGATTCCGTAGATGTGATGGTAGGAGATGAGGGCTCAGTGGATTTAGAGGATGTGATGGTTTTGACAGTTTGAGTGGTGCTAGGGGTGGTATCATTAATGATAGGTGTTGGGTGGAGAAGGGTCTTGTCACTAATTACCATGGATGAGGGGTTGGGATGGCATGATTCCAAAACTTCAAGGTGTGCAGTGGGAGATGTCTTCTTTGTTGTAAGTCCTTGGAGAACTTTTGGAGTGAAAAAATTGAATACTCTAGGCTGAGATGGGATGGTAGGAGTGGATGAAGGATTATGGATTGGTGGGGGATTAGGACTAGGGATTGGTGGACTAGGATTAGAGGGGGGAATGGGATTGGATGCAAGATTTGGAATAGATCCAGGGGAATAAGATTAGATGAAGGGTTAAGATAGGGGTATTGGAATGGTGAATTAGGACATGAGGATGAGGGTGGTGGATTGTAGCAAGGGTATTGTGATGGTGGATTAGGATGGGAAGATTGAGATGGCGGATTGAGATAGGGAAATGTGGATGTTGGATTAGGATAAGAAGATGTGGATGCTAGATTAGGATAAGTTGATGTGGATGTTGGATTAGGATAGGAAGGTGTGAATGTAGGATTAGGGTGAGTAGATTGGTGTGGAAGATTAGGGTAGTGGGTATATACAGATGAAGGATTGAGGTACGAGGATGTGGACGGGGGATTAAGATAGGGGTATTGTGATGGAAAATTAGGATAAGAGGATGTAGGTGTTGGATAAGAGGATGATGTAGATGGAGGATATGACAAATATGCAGATGAGGAAGGTACTGGATATCCCTTGTCAATAGTAGCATGATTAGGCATGGATGAAGACATAACTGGATAACTTGAAGGGATGATTGGATATTGGAAAGCGGGTGGAGGAAGTTTACTAGCGATGATAGTGTCAAGGAGATCTATATCAAATTCTTCTTGATTGACAAGACTTTTGTTATCATCGTCGACATAATTAGGGTTTCCCTTGACTACTATTGATGGAGGATAAGGATTCATGATGATGAAAGGATAAATAAGATGGATCAAATATTTTGGGTGGAAGCAGACTAAAGCTCAAATCAGGATTTAGGTCAAGCTCAGATCAGGATTGGATTAAAGACCATATTAGGATGATTGGGTGATGTGATGGGATTGATTCTAATTTGATTATCAAAGGATGACTACGATACCGAATCTACCTCAAGATGGAAGTAGATTTATTGGGTCGAAGGTGATTGGATAGGGATGTGATTGGATAAGATTGATCAATGATTGATGGATCAGATAGGATGACGAAAGGGACTATAAACCTTGTTCAGAGATTACCCTAGGTGACTTAGGATACTGATTGATCGGATTAAAGGATAAATGGATGATTGTGCAACTGAATCCACTTTGAGGTTGAAAATGGATTGATTGGGCCGACGATGATGATTAACTTAGGATAGATGGCAATCCTAAGAAAATATTGATGATGATGATCAATTCAGACACTTAGGTCAATTTGGATAATAACTTGAGACGAAGTTCAAAATATTTTGGATTCAGAAAATGATGATCTAATTGGGGAAACGGATGATAGAAATGGATGAACGACTACTCAGAACAAGAGAAGGAGGTTCAGAATAGATGAAAGATTACTCGAAACTAGTAAATAGATGATTGAAAGGGATGAACAACTACTTGAAACAAGTATCTGATCACAACAGATGAATGATTCTCAGAATGAGAAGATGGAAGCTCGAAATGGATGAACATTTACTTGGAAAAAGTGAATGGATTATCGAAATAGATGAACAAATCTCGAAATGGAGAGACGAAGGCTCAGAACGGGTGAAAGTTTACTCAGAATGAGTGAATGCTTACTCGAAATGAGTAAATGGATGATTGGAGTGGAATAAACGAGTCTCAAAACGAAGAGACGAAGGCTCAGAACGAGTGAACGTTTACTCAGAACCAGTGAATGGGAGCTCAAAATGATAGAAGAAGGTTCGGAATGGATGATTTTTTACTCAAAATGAGTGAACAAATGATTAGAATGGATGAATGATCACCTGGAACGGGAAAACAGTCAATCAGAATGAAGAAATGACACCTGAAACGACCAAACATAGGACTAGAAAAGCTGTCTAAAGCTTAGGTCTACCCCTAGAGGTCAAGTCTACCCCTAATAGGGTAGATCTGCCCTTCCAAAGAAGAACACGCCAAAATGACAAAAAATGATGCAAAACGAAGACAAAACAGCCGAAAAAGTAAGCAAAAATAGTTGTTTTAGGGTCCAGGAAGACTCTCCAAGGGAAATTTTTCCCCTCCAAGGTCAATTCTACCCTTACTAGAACTGGTCCACCCCTCCAAAGAAGAATGGGAAAAAATGATAGAAAACGATGCAAAACAAAGACAAAACAACCGAAAAATAAAGCAAAAATGGTTGTTTTAGGGTCCGGGAACCCTATCCAAGGGAAATTCCACCCCTCCAAGGTCAAGTCTACCCCTACTAGGGAAGGTCCGACCCTCCAAAGAAGAACAAGAAAAAATGATAAAAAACAATGCAAAACAAAGATAAAACAACCGAAAAAGTAATAAAAAATGGTTGCTTTAGGGTTCGGGAAGCCTATCCAAGGGAAAGTCCACCCCTCCAAGGTCAAGTATTCCCCTACTAGGGAAGGTCCACCCCTCCAAAAAGAATGGGAAAAAATGATCCAAAATGATGCAAAACGAAGACAAAACAACCAAAAAAGGAAGCAAAAACAGTTGTTTTAGGGTCCAAGAAGACTATCCAAGGGAAATTTTGCCCCTCCAAGGTCAAGTCCACCCCTACTAGGGCAGGTACGCCCCTGGAAAAGTTCAAGTCCACCCCTGGAGGGCATGTCCGGCCCTGAAATTGAAAATGGACCAAAAATAGTTGTTTAAAATAGGTAAATAGGTGCACGAAACAAGGAAATGAATGCTCGGATTGAGGGGATGAATGTTTGGAATGAGGGATGGATTCTTGAAATGGGAGTAAAAATATTTGGAATGGGGAAACAAGTAATCAGAACAATGAAACGGGCGCTCGAAACAATGAAACGAATGATAAAACTGATTGTTCAAGGGTCAGGTCCACCCCTAGGATGGGTCTGGTATGCCCCTAAAAGGAAATTCTACCCTTCAAAGAAGTCAAGTCCACCCCTAGAATTCAATTATGCCTGTTTGACAAAATTTGGATAGAATTAGCTAAAACAGGCTAAAAAGGGGTTGGTTCAGAGGTCAGGTTTTCCCCTAGAATAGGTCAGTTCTGCCCCAGGAGGATAGGTCTAGCCCTAGACAGGTCTAAACTTGATTTTTGAAAAGAAGACTAAGGAAAAGAACCCAAAAACATAGCAAGAATCAATCAAAGGACAAGCCTAACTCAACTGAACGAAAGATTATTGGTTTTGCACAAAGAATATAGTTCAAGTAGCACGATCCTAAGACTAGTAAAATGGGGTATGGCCAACAAATTCTTCTATTCTAGGATGAACATGGTTGCTAAGGAGTCGTCAATATACACCTGGTACATGAGGCCCAAACTGTGAACACCAACCCATTACAAGCATGAGTGGGGAACCTTAGCGAGATACTAGAGGCTCGAACCAACTCTTCACATCATCCCAATGCTTCACCCATTACAACATGGTTGGATTGGGGTACAATTTTGGCTCTCCCCCCTTTATATACCCCGCTGGTAAGCGTGGTTGTTATCATCCCTTGGGGTGATGAAATCCCCTAGCAGGTCCCCTAATAAAAAGAAAAATGGGAGACACAAAGACTTGGTAAGCTAATTTTTCTCATCACCCAGTATCTCCAAATGGTGCAAGAGGATTGGATACATCAAATAGTCTACCAAAAAGCATGACACACAAGGTTAATTGACACCCCTACTTAAACTATGTGCTTAAGTTATCCAAAAACAACAACCAGCAATTGATAAATAGATAACCCTACAAGAAAAAAAAATTTAGTGATTTTTCTCCTTGTTCCTTACCAAATGTTGATTAGATGCTTGCACAAACATAAACAAGACACATTAGGAGGTCAAAAACACTCAAAACAACCAAAAAAATGCTTAAAACTCAATTTTGACCTAAAAAAAGATGTTTAGGTCAGGTCCACCCCTTTGTTGGGTCAGGTCCGCACTTGGAAGAGGTCAAGTCCACCCCTCTGCTCGGTTAGGTCCACCCCTCTATGAAAAAACTACAAATTTTTAGTTTCTGGAGTATGTGGAGGGCAAGTCCATCCCTAGGCAAGGTTGAGTCCACCTCTGGATGTCAGGTCTACCTGTCTATCAGGTCAGGTCCACCCCTGTGTAAAAAAATTGCAAATTTTCAGTTTCTCGAGTCTGTGGGGGGCAGGTACGCCCCTGGGCAATGTTGGGTCCACCTCTAGAGGTCAAGTCTACCTATTTATTAGGTTAGGTCTTCCCCTCAAGGTTAGTTCCACCCCTGGATGGGCAGGTCCACCCTTGGATGGTCAGGTCCACCCCTCTGCAACTTGCACTTGTAAAAAGTAAAAAAATAGAGAACGTGAAAGATACAGACTTGTCTGTGGGTCCCACCGGGCGTGCTAGAAATGTGAATGGGTGAAAATGTATGTTAGAAAATGAGCAGCAAATAAATGAGTGCAAGAAAACAAAGATTAACAACCTACACCTCAAGATTGGGCAAATGATTAGCTTAACAAAACAAAATGGAAAATTTCACCTTGTTGAGTTGTCTTTTGGTTGGTCCTTGATTTGTGACATTGTATACTCCTTGGATGGAAAATAGGTGAGGATAAAAAATGGTTGGAGTTGTATGATAATGGATGCAAATGCTAAGATGTGATAATATGGCTAAGTGTGGCTTCAAATGATAGAATTGCAAGAGTTTGGCTATGGCATGCAAAAGTCCCTAAATGAGAGGAAAGAGGGGGTATTTATAGAGAATTTTGAATTCTCTAAAGAAATGAATGGTTGAGATTAAACCAACAAGGACAAGATGTAGGGCTATGGTGAGTTGAGGACTCAGAAGCCCTCACATCTTGACATGTGGAAGGTGAAGTGGCTTAGAAATGGTGATGCATAGGTGAGGTGGAAGGAGAGTACATGATGTGGAGGAAGGACATGTACCTTGAAAGTACATTAGGAGATGAGAATATTCCTTAGAGGAATAAAAAGTGAATTTAAAATTCACATGATTGGGGAATCTTTTGGATAAGACAAGGTTCCAAAGGGAGAGGTAGAAAGTACCTTAGATAAGACAAGGTGCCTAAAAAGGTAAGCACTTGTCTCATGTGACTTTATGTGACAAGTCAAAGATTCCATGGGGAAGATTTCACATGTGACTTGATGTGACAAGTCAAAGATCACATGGAGAAGAGAAAAATGATTTTAATATTCCTTGGAAGGATAAAAGGAATTAAAAATTCCTTGAGAGGTTGATTAGACTAGTTAATGAAGGATTAAAGGAGGGTTATGTGGCTAAGAGAGATTAGGGGCCAACTTGTAAAAGTTTGAGGATGTGACACATCTTAATCAAGGATTAGCAATGTTCACATTCCTAATGATTGAATTAGGAGGTGATTAAGATTAAGGAAGGGATGTGACATGTGAGGAATTAAATAAATGTCGTATTTATTTATTTAATTTGATGAAAGGGAGATTAAAGAGTAAGGTATTTAATTATTTAACTAGATACCTTAGGGATTAGAAGAACTTTAGAGGTATTAATTAAATAATAGTGATATTACTTAATTAATGTGGATAAGGGGATGTTTAGATGAAAAATGATAAATTTGGATAAATTAAGTGTCCAAATTTAGGTGTCTATAGGTATAAAATACGAACATGACATTGACCTATACCTTTGGACTGCTTTCAATTTTTTTCAATCTATGTATGTTTTTTGGCTGATGGTTATTGTTCCTTGTTATCTCTATGTATCTTTGGTTCTATACATATTTTATATAGAAAAAGCTCAATATAACAAACTTTTCATAGTCGTAGTTTACACCTTCTATTCTCCATATGTTAAAGTTCTATTTTAAATGGGTTTTTAATCATCTATCATTTGAGAAATTTTAAAAGAGCTACTAGAAAAACACTTAAGAGTCATAGGTAAATGATAGATGATTGAAAACCCACATTAAATAGGGCTTTAAGAGTGGTAGGAAAACATACACAAACCAAAAAAATTGAAAGAACACCAAAGGTTTTCATTCATCTATCATTTACGTGCGATTCTTAAGTGTTATTCTAATACCTCTTACAACTGTTACATAGACTACTTGTATTGTACTAATATGTTTCATGATATTCTTTTTTCCTCATCTATTTGAAGCTCCTTATAACAAACTATTAATTGTCATGATTATTTTGTTTGGATGGAACATGTTATATGTCTTGTATCAATATGTTTTGTGATATTCTTTTTTTCTCATCTATTTGAAGTTCCTGATAATGAACTATTCTTCATGACATTCCTTTTTTTTAGTTCCCCATAACAAACTATTCATTATTGTAGTTTTCTTCTTCTATACTCCATCTTTTAAAGTTCTATTTAATGTTTTTTTTTCTATAATATTTAGTAGCAAATAAGTGTTATTCTAATACCTGGGTATGTGCAGGATCATGATGGTCCAAAAAGTGGCGATATGATGGGTATGTGTAGGGTATGTGACTGATGACTTTTTTTTACCAAAAATTGATGAAACGAAAAGGGTTTTTAAAGGAGATTCTTAGCTTTCCACCAATATAAATTATGCTTTACTTTGAATTTAATAACTAATTATTATTCATTTCTATTTGAATTATGACTAAAGTTTTGATTGATAGGTTGATTGAAAAGCATCTATAGCTTTCAAATGATATCACATTTTTGAATCCAAAACATGCATCAAATTCTATGCTTCACATACTATAAGATTAAAAAATAAAATTCATGAAGTTTTGACCAAGTTAAGGTGGTTAGACATCGAGTTTTTATATTTTTTAAAAGTTGTAATAAAAATCATAATTAATTATTTTTTTGGAAAAAAATTACAAAAAAATATGCATCACATTGGGATATGATTCCTCTAATTATATATAAAAACTTATAAAAAAATATTATCATCTTATTGTGGTTAGGGTGGTCAGACAGTTACCTACTTATTTTTTCCCTAAAATTTAAGTACTATTGCATTGAACTTTCAAATTTTCACCAAATAGATTTTCATTTTTTTAAAATAAACCTAGTAGTTTAGAAACTACATTCAATTTGCTACATATTCTATTCTTACATATTTTTGAAATAATATAGATAACTTATTCAAATTTTTACGTCAGTTTGCCTATTTTTTTTGTGATGATTCTACACATACCCACCTCTTATACAATTTCTCTATTTGTCTTTAATATTTACTACCAAATGACGTAGTTTGAATCTTGTATGAATATGTTTCAAATTTTTCTATGTGTATAAGTTTAAAAAAATGGGCAAGGTTTTCTTTACATCAAAACATTTAGGATCACATCATATAATTGTTTTCATAACCTAAAGAAAATAGGTATCATCATAAAGAACTAGGTTTAAATAATTGATTTGTCAAGTTGAAAAGATAGTTGTATAAACATGGAGAAATGTAGTTGAAAAATATAATATGTTGTGTATTTTTAGCAGTCAATATAAGATAATTGTAGGAACATGGAAAAACGTAATGTGTACTATATACTATGTTTATTTTAGTCAAGTGCATATAATAATTCATGCATGCATGCATATATAGCAACACATATATGGAGTCTATCTAGCCATGTAGGAAGAAAAAAATTGAATGTATAACTTAGTAAAATATAAATTTATAAACCAAACCTTGTTTATGCTTACAACTATGGTCATCTTTTAGGTACCAATTGTCCCACAGATGGGCTTCATATCTCCTTGTCCATCTATGCTTGCATTGAGCCCAACATGATATTACTGCAAAGAAACATTTTATTTGAATATATCAAAATATATGTCTCTAGTTAGATGTGTATGGAACAAGAAAAGAAAATTGTAAAACAACTTATAGGAACAATAGGAGGCCAAATTTTGTAGATTGCGGAGCACAATACTTGTAAAACCCTCCAATATACTATTTAACAGAGGTGGATGGTAGGATTTTTCAATAGTCTGTTATCAAAGCAATATGACAGTGGCTCATTTAACAATGCGACCAAAACAATATACATCCTCACACTACAACAATGAATATTGCATTTACTACCCCACATGCCATCGCACAACGCTAGGATGCATTGACCCTCATGCGAACAAATACTTACCATTCTATTTCCATTGATGTAGGAAACCATCTCCACCGCCGCCAACACATGTGGTCAACAAACTCCACCATCATTGTAAACAATTTTGGGAAACCCATCAAAAATTGCATGGAGGCTTATCATATATTAGACAAAAATGCAATGTAGACAAGACTATATATTTCTGAATGTAATATATAGGAAGAGCGAAACAGTGAAATGCTCAAAAGAGAATTTTGTAGATCAACATTTGTCAACTATTTGAATCAAATAAAACTAATTGAAAAGATATCAAGAACACATAAGAATATGTGCAAGCAAAGCATGAAGGAAAAATGACAAAAATTAGGGTATATAGGCACAAAAAATGGAAAACAGAACATAGTTGCAGAATTTTAAACTTATTAGTCAAATGCAACACAATCTTTCAAATAATGTTTCTAGAGTATGTGCATATATAGTTTAATATACTGAAATGTCCAAAACATGTTACTAACTTGTAGAAATTTCAATGTCTATTTATTTTTGGTTGGTATCTCTATGCATCTTTAACACTTAATTTTTTTTGTATGTGCTTATGTATCAATTTGTAACAACTGCAATTGTATGTTTAGAATGCTACATGTTAAAATTAGTTGAAAGACAATTGTATGCAATGTGAACCCTATGTGAAAATCATGAAGACTCATGGGCTTAGGAAGAATCACCAAGCAAGAAAAGTAGAAAAGACTGATGGTATATCATTCCTTAGATTTCAATAGTATAAATTTTATAGAAATACATTTAGAATAACATAATGCAAATGTTGTGATAATTTTAGGGAAAATTGGTATCCTAGTAAAGAACTTTGTATTCAATCAAATAAGATGAAAGAATATCTATACACACATGGAGAAATGCAATGGGAAGAGTAGAGTATGTTTCTGGTAGCCAATTGTATGGAATGATTTGTGTACATATCTATCTATCCAACAAGAAATATTTGGCATAAAAGGAAAAAGAACAAAACCCACGCTCATTCTCCTCCCTATCTTATTGGCATTATGAAGCCTTGTGGGGTTTATCCAAACCCCCAAGCAAGAAAAGTATGAAACACCCATGAGTAATTTCATGGAGTCTCATCATATATCACACAATAAAAAGGTTGGAAAAAATATAGTGTTTTCATATATGATCTTCCATATTGTTGTGTTTCTTTTTCTCAAAGTTGGGGAGAATTTGGTGTTTTCATATATGATCTCTCATATTGTGAAGAGTGTATTCTTCTGAATGTCATAAACAGAAATTATGAAGCAATGAAATATTGAAAGTAGAAGTGGGAAGATTGGTATTTATGGGTGCATATTTTCATAGTGAATTTAACATAAATTGTATTGTTGAACATACAGAAGACAATAAAAATCAAGAAAATTATCTTTAATGTGCAAGGGTGAAGAGGATGGAAAGCATTGAATAAATAGGGGAAATTTAATGCGGTAGAAAAACTTAGAGTATATAGGAATGAAACATGGAAAACAGAGCATAGGTGCATAATTTAAAACTAATCAGTCAAATTCAACACAATAGTCTTGAATTTTTTTCTAGAATAGTCAAATATATATTTTAATAGACCGGAATGATCGAAACATGTCACTGACTTATACAATTTTTTCCCTTTACTTATTGTTCCTTGATATCTCTGTGCATCTTTGGCATTATACCCATTTTGCACAGGCTATTACCTAGTATGTTTATGTAAAATTTAACTTCAAATCCTTCAAAAGAGGATGGTATATAGTGTGGAGCCAATGTGAAAAGTAATCTTTCGAAACATTTTTTCATAATTCAAAACACAAGGCGGGGACAAAAGCTTTTGGCAAGGGCTGGAGCTGTTCCAACCGGGCCTCTTTGCTACAATGTTGAGTAGTGTATAATTTGTTTTTTCTTAGTCAGGAGTATCTATCAAATGAGAATGTTCGATCAATGTGTTTTCTTTCAATTAATTTAACACAAGAGTTAGTTCTAAAAGTTAGCCCCTGCCTTTCTTTGTTTCCTATGTTTATTATTGCTCTATCTAATCTTAAGCCTTATGCTTTATGTATTGTGATTTCCCATGCCATGGTGAGTGGAATTGGTGTCTCATTGCCTTGGGTTATAGCTAGGATGGGGACGTATCTAGGGTTTTGTGGGTCCCATGGTGGGCCAATGTAATAGTGGAGGTTAAAAACAACATAGTTAGGCAGATCTGGCAGTTTGCAACATGCATTGTACATAATAGTTGTAACAAGACCAAGGGATCCATTGACTAGATTAGCTTGAATCCACAAATTTTTTGTTAGCATCATCTATTCACCAACAAAAAATAGTAGTTCTAGGAGAAGTTGGTCATCATCTCCATAATCATATGTCTTTTGATGTGATACTCAAGCAGTGTTAATGGCTATGGGCAGGTTTAATTCTTTGCTCATTTTTTTTATTGTGGAATATGAATAAGTCATTTGTGGAAAAAAATGTGTTGCAACATCAAATTTGTTGGAACTATGTGCCTCAAACTATATAGGCTGAAACCTCCATTAGAGTCAAGTCACTGTGACATTCTAATTGTCTAGCCAATTAGCAGGTTTATTTTATTCAATTCTGAACAGGTCGATGTGACCTTGCCATTGTCTTGCCGAAAGGTTACACTATGGAGTCTATCGCTGTAGCATGATGTATTCGTTATGACCTTATAGCACTCGGGAGACCTCTGGCTAAAAGGCCATTCAATCATGCATCGGGGAGACTCTTGTAGACTGTGGTCTTCGGTTAAGCTAAAGGTTCTCGGTAAGAAGTCACCACGAAAGCAAATGTTACGCAGACAATGTTTGTTTTGTATTCACTAGGGAGACTTGGCCGAAGGAAATGTCATTGGTAAGATGTCCTACCAATGTGGATATGTCTTAGCAACAAAGACTCAAGTGTTAGTCTTTGGTGTAACTCTTGTCGAATGGTGGTCATTGGTGGAACACTGTGTTTTCGGTAAGAAGTCCTAGCGACTCTGATGAGTCTTGTCGATGTTGAAGAATCTTTGGGGTAACTTAAAGCTATCGGAGAAACCTCTTAGCGATGGCGAATGTGTTGCCGATAGCCGATGGCTATCGGGGTAGCTCTTGGCGATAGTTGGTCATCGGTGAAACATATGGATCTCAGTATGATGTCTCAGCGAAAGCCGATTGTCTAGCCGACAGGTGTATGTTTTCAGCGTAACTCAAGTTGTTCTATGAGACCTCTTGGCGATAAACAAAGTCTTGCCGACTATACTTTGGAGCTCGATATGACTTGTGTCTTCGGTATAACTTTAGTGACTCGCTATGACCTTCTGGCAAAAGCAATAGGTCAGGGCGACTACGTGATGACTCGGTGTATCTCTTGGAGCTCGATATAACATCTTGGCGACTACAAAGGCTCTTGGCAACATCGATATGAAGTATATGTGGCATTGGCAAGACACTGTTAGTGTCTCACCGAGATGCCAGTGCATTGCGAATTTTGTTGACCAGTTGACCGTCCTATGTGGAGTCTCATGGATGAATAGGAGGAGCTGAAGGGGAACAGTTGGAAGACAGTTAGTTGCGACGGTTGTATGAGGAAGTTCTACAGATAGAATTCGACATGGATATAGTTGGAAGTTGCAGACGCTTGGGGGTTGGATAGTAATTTGATCAACATTGAAGTGTGAAGAATTAAAACTATATCAGTAAAGGTTTTAAAATCTATAAAGGCTATAACTTGGATGTTTCTGTTCAAAGAATGTTCATGATGAATGTTTTTGTATAATGACACCATAAAGATAAGTCTGGAATTGTATGTAATTTCGATTATTGTAATACAAAGTGATTTCTCTTGATGTGGTGGGTTTTTCTCCTGTAAGGGTTTTCCCACGTATATATGGTGTTCATGTGTGTTTGTCTAATACTCTGTTTCTGTAATCTGTTTCATAGTGCATCTCAACTTGACTGTAATTGAAAATTTATAAGTACTTCTGCATTCTTTCCCGAGGTATTGATGTTAGGAGAATTCTTTTCTGCATCTAATTTTGCTTACAAGTGGTATCAAAGCCTGGCCAGTTATGTTTTTGAAAAGGAAAAAATAGGTTTTATAGGGACCTGAAACCACAGAGTATAAACAAAAAAAGATAACAAAATAAGTCCAAACAAGTAGACGACTGTCCCAAAAAGGAAATGACAACACCAAGAGACAACAAGGTCCAAAAAAAGGACCGCCCAAAAAGCCAGAAACAAAGACCACTGCACTACTCCAAGGTGTTCAACAACTCCTCAGCCTCCTTTTCAACATCCTTCATATCCTGTAACCCCTGCTTGAGGATTTGAGCCATATGTGATGAAATTAGGGTATTCCTCTTAGTGTTAGCCCCAGTACGAGTCAAAATCCCTTCACCAGCAGATCTGCCACATCCTCTATCCACATCCAAATCCACAACCAGTAAACCCTTTTGATTTTTTTCGAGCTTTTCCACCATAGCATTGATGATAATGTTGTTATGCCTGGCAATTTTGTGATTGTTCGCCATAGTGGCCCTAATATTTTGGCCTATCTTGGACATATTGCACTCGATACTAGTCAATCTTTCCTCCTGCGAATGCTATCTTTTCCTTGGTAAGGGGGTTTCCTATCCTTCATTCTCTTTACAACTCTAGCTAATCTTCTGCTCCAAATCCATGACCCTATTGCTTAGATCTATATTACAGCCTTTCAAATCACAGACTTCCTTCTGGGTCCACTTGAGAATAGTGAAAAGGCCTTCCGTACTTTTTTCTGCCACACTCACAATGTCCTTAGGCTTGAGCTTATTCAGGGCTGAATTAATTTCATCCTGATTAGGGGAGTCAATAGAGGCATTCCCAAATCTTCCATACGTAGGGGCACTAGGGGCCGACTCCTTACTGACCATAGGTTTATCAGAAAGAATTTCCATGGAATTCCTAGAATACGAGACAAGTTTCGTAACAGAGGTACCTTTAAAACCAGAGACCAAACCTGGAGTAGGGCAGCCAGGAGACAGCTAGGGATTAAGACAGGGCGGCGAGGCAAAACCCGAACTAGGGAACTCATGCAAAGGCTGCAACTTAGGACATGATGGCAGAGCAAAATCCTTAACGGCATTCCGACAAGACAGGGATAGGGGAGCATTGGTATTAGGACTAATAGGGGCACAAGCAGGGGGGGCCCAGGGGTCATTATCCCTACTACTTTCTATATCCTCCTCATCCAATTCTCTAATTCAACAATTTTAGGCAAAGCAGGTAAATTTTGATAATGCTCAAATATGAGCCTGACAAGACTAGGGTGAATAATAGCAGTCCTCCTAGGGTTTCTTTCCACTTCATCAAGGAAATTCTTTGAAGAAGAGAATAAGTAAAAAGGCAGAGAGATACAAACCTTGTGACATAAGTTGTTCAGAATGTCAAAGTGGTAACCATACACTCTGGTGAAGCGCACGTCAACCGTGATATACTCCATAATAACTCTTAAAACTTTCCTCCAGATAGATTTGATGGACTCCACATCAAAGTAGCTATTGGCAACCTTAACCAACTTAGCCTTCTCCTTGTCTTTTTTAGCAAATTTAATGACCGCTTCATTAGAGAATCGACGGTCCCGATAAAATTTCACACCCTCTGTCGAAAGACCAGTTATCTCACCGATTAAATCCTCATTCAGCTTAACATTTCTGCCAAACAACACAATCTCACCATTTTTCCATTTTTTTACAAAACAGTCCAGCATCCCCTCGTCAGTACCGTGGAGCTTTTCCAAATACGGGACTAAACCTCCCTTTTCAATTCTTTCCCAGGCTTTGTCGTTCTTTCTATGCTCCTGAAAACTGCTCGGCTCCACACGTTTTCTTTCTCCCCCCATTTTCAAAGCTCTGTTAAACAACACCCTACAGTTTCTCTAGGTCCTGTTTAGGAATATTTTATCAAACACCCAGAAAGTGTGCCGGAGACACTTCTTGAAAAAGAAAATGACGTCGATCCCATCAAATCTAATGAAATCGACGTACCTAATCTTTATCTACTTCATCATGACGAAGACAAACTTCTCTTTCATGCACTAAATCATAATAAATTAGCACTTTCACTTCAGGATGGAGGTAGTCATTCTTCCTCCATGTGTTTTCCCCGCCCTTCTTAACCCCTTCATTGGTGAAGTAATCAGCCACCTTATTGGCTTCTCTATAGGCATGGGACACTTTCACTTTATCAAATTTACTTAATAAGATTTTTGTATCTTCGATCCACTTTTTGATGGTCCACGAGGGAGGGGTAAGCCCAAGAATGCAATTTATTATATTCATTGAATCACCCTCCAACCAAAGAAATTTCGTGTTCATCTTGAAAGCTAAGCTAACCACATGATAAGCCCCTACAGCTTCCACAACATGATTAGTTTGGGTGCCGATATCCACAACAAAAGCCGGAATAAAAGCCTCTGAATTGTCCCTTAAAACACACCCACTGCCAGCTTTCCCTGGGTTGCCTTTAGCCACACCATCAAAATTGGCTTTCACCCAACCCAAAGGCGACAAAGACCAACTAGCATTCTCCCTCCCATAAACAACAGGTTTGAGGATATTTGACCCAACTAGTTTTGAGTTCCACTTTTCAGCCATAGCAATATCGAAAGGAGACCAGTCAGCTTTATCAACCATTTTTCTTGGAATTAAAGATAAATTTTCCTTTATAGCCCTTACGATTTTAGCATGCAAGTACCCTTCCAACATCTCTTTGTCCCTAAACACTCTGTTGTTCCTTTCCTTCCAAATATTCCAAGACACAAAAGGTAGAACAAAAGACCATAGCTTTCACATAAAAGGATTTTTTGAAGGAGCTTTCCATTGCATGAAGAAATCTTTAACAGAGGCAGGGGAAACCCAAACCACATCAAGAAGCGCAAAAAATTTACCCCAAATATTTGAAACAAAAGGGAAATGAAGAAAAAGATGGTTAACAGTCTCAGCTTCATTCCTGCACATATAACACCTGTTTGGTAATTGAATTCCTCTTTTTCCAAGATTTTCCAAAGTGAGAATCTTATTCGGTAGCATTATACAGTAGAAAATATTGATTTTAGAAATCAGGTGATTAATCCAAGCCTTAGCCTAGAAGGGTGGAGGCTCCATCAGACTAACCAGCATAGACGTGTTATCCTTGGGGGTACATTGGGTTTTTTTTTGTCAATATTGTTCAGTGGGAGTCTTGTAGAAATTGTTATTTCCAATTACAAGTTAAGATGGCTAGTACATCTGGGAAGATTGAAATAGAGAAATTCAATGGCAGTAAGTTTGAATTGTGGAAACTCAAGATGGAGGATCTCTCAGTAGATCGAGATCTTTGGATTGATGTGTCTGGAACTAATCCTATAGGCCTGAAGCAAGAAGAATGGGACCTTGTAAATAGAAAAGCTAAGGGGCTGATAAGGCTCTGTTTGGCAGACTCAGTTCTTCTCAATGTGCATGAAGAGAAGACTACTTCTCTCTTGTGGAAGAGACTGGCATCTATTTATCAGGGGAAATCTTTGGTGAATAATTTGTTCCTGAGGAATAAGCTCTACTCTTTGAGAATGCAGGAAGGAGGGTCTGTAGCTGATCATTTGAATGCATTTAACATGTTGCTCACACAATTAACATTTGTTAGTGTAAAGATTGAAGAAGAAGATCATTGTATGCTTCTGTTATGTTCTTTGCCAGACTCTTGGGATCATTTGGTGATGGCTATTTGGAGTACAAATTTCAATTTCAAGATGGAAGATGTTGTTGGTCCTTTGCTGTCAGAAGATATGAGAAGAAAATATTCTAAGATGGCTAAGGAGGCTCTTGCTGTCAGAGGAAGGTCAAAGGAGAAAGGTAAGAAGAAGGACAAGAAGTCCAAATCAAAATTAGAAGGGAGATCAAAATCTCCTGGCAAGAAGTCCAAGGTGAAGTGCTGGAACTATGGGCAGCCTGGTCATTTCTGAAAGGATTGTAAAGAGGAGAAAAAGAAGAAGGGCTCTTCTGATAATGGTTCTTCTCATAGTGATGGTGACGCCTTCATTGCAGCCTTGGCTACACAGGCATCAGATGATGTTTGGCTGATTGATTCTAGAGCATCTTTCCATGTGACATCTCACAGAGAATGGTTCACAAAGTATGAAGAATATGATGGTGGAAAGGTGTACTTGGCGAGTGATTCAACTTTAGAAATTGTTGGCCGTGGAAGAGTCAGAATCCAATTCCCTGATGGCAGAATAAAGGGGATCAATGATGTGATGCACATACCAGGTCTGGCTCGAAATCTTCTTTCTGTCAGTAAGCTTAATGATATCGAAGTACAAGTCTTGTTCTCAGGAAGTGGCTGCAAGATGACTAGAGGTTCAATGGTGTTGGCTAGAGGTGCTCGAATTGCTACCCTATACAAGCTGGATGCACAAGTTGTTCAATGTAATAGTGTCTCTTCGAAGTCACTGAAAGTTGCTCATGAAGGTAAAGAGGGAACTATCCCTAATTATGTAAACTCTACGGAAGTAAAACTTCTTGTAGAGAAGACTATGTTTTGGCATCATAAGTTAGGCCACATAGGAGAAAAAGGTTTAAGAACCTTGAAAAAAAAAAATCTTGTTGAGGGGCTTGAAGATTGTAATTTTGAATTTGAATTATGTGAACACTGTATATATGGAAAGTAGCACCGTGTTTCATTTTATGACAGTCCTCATAAATCTTCTGGTTTGTTAGATTATATCCATTCAGATGTGTTTGGTCCAGTGAATGTTCCTTCATTGTCTAAATCAAGATACTATGTGTCGTTCATTGATGATTATTCAAGGAGAGCATTTGTTTATTTTTTAAAAGGTAAATCAGAAGTGTTCAGTCGATTTAAGGAGTTTAAAAATCTTGTTGAAAATCAGACTGGTAGAAAAATAAAATGCTTAAGGACTGATAATGGCGGTGAATTCTATTATGATGAATTTGAAAGCTATTGTAAAGACCATGGAATCAAAAGACATAAGACTACACCTTATACTCCATAGTAGAATGAAGTTACAGAAAGGTTCAATAGGACAGTGATGGAGAGAGTATGAAGTATGCTTAGTAGTGCTAGTTTGGAGGCGAAGTTCTGGGCTGAAGCTACTGCTACTGCATGTTACTTAGTTAATCGGTCTCCAAACTCTACTCTTGTTGATAATACACCTATGGAAGCGTGGTCTGGTAAGAAGCCCTCTCTTAGACATATTAGAGTCTTTGGATGTGAAGCATATGCTTATGTGCCTAATTTAAGAAGATCTAAGCTGGAGAACAAGGCTATCAAATGTATTTTCATTGGCTATAGTGCTAACATTAAAGGATATAAGCTTTGGAATCATGTTACAAAGAAGGTTGTATACAACAGGAGTGTAATCTTTCATGAGCTGAAACCTTCCACCTTGGATCTGCAATCAGAAATAAAGTCAGAAAACACTAAGGATGTAGCAGCAATTCCTCCTACACTAGAGAAAGAGGAATTGAAAATTCAAAATGTACCTGAAACTGAGGAGAGCTCAAGTAGTTCTGAAAGTTCTAAAGAAGAAGAACCTCAGCCTCAACCTGTGAGGAGGTCAACCCGAGAAAGGAAACAACCAAATAGGTATGGGTTCTCATTAATTGATTCTACTTGTGCCTACGCTTTAATTTCTAGCAATGATGAGCCTAAGACTGTAAAAGAGGAAATTAAAATGTCTGATTCAGATTCTTGGTTGGAAGCCATCGATGATGAAATGGCGTCATTAGATAAAAATGAAACCTAGAGTTTGGTGCCCTTGCCTAAAGGCAGAAAACCTGTGGGCTACAAATGGGTATTTAAGAAAAAGATTGGTCTAGATGGCAGTGTAGAAAAATACAAGGCAAGACTAGTTGCAAAGGGTTATTCCCAGGTAGAGGGAATTGATTATGGGGATATCTTTTCTCCTGTAGCAAAGCTGGCATCCATTAGATTTCTATTGTCACTTGCAGCGTATGGCTTAGAGGTTGAACAGATGGATGTGAAGACAACATTTCTTCATGGTGATCTTGAAGAAGAAATCTATATGTCCCAGCCTAAGCACTTTGTTGAGAAAGGTAAAGAAAAACTGGTATGCAAATTAAAGAAGTCTTTGTATGGGTTAAAGCAGTCACCTAGAATGTGGTACTAGAAATTTGATACTTATGTATTATCTTTAGGCTTTGAGAGATCAAAATCAGATCACTGTGTATACTATAAAGCTGAAAGTGATCAAGTGCTTGTTATTGCTCTTTATATTGATGATATGTTGTTCAAAGGAAATAGCAAGCTAATGATTTATGATCTTAAGTCCCAGTTGTCTGCTAAGTTTGAAATGAAGGATCTTGGTGCAGCAAGGTATATTCTGGGGATGGAGATAACCAGGGACAAGAAGAATAGAAAGCTTTGGCTCAGTCAGAGTAAGTATATCAGGACTATTCTTGAGAGATTTTGTATGAATGATTGCAAGTAGTTAGTTGTTCTAGTCATGCAGCGAACGAAGCTATCTGTTGAGGACTGTCCAAAATCTCCTACTGAGATGGAAGACATGACCAGTGTGCCCTATGCTAGTGTTGTAGGCAGTCTTATGTATGCAATGGTCTGTACAAGGCTAGACATTGCCCAAGCAGTGGGAGTACTTAGTCGATTTATGGCTAATCTAGGAAGAATACACTGGGATGCTTTGAAGAGGGTGTTTCGATATTTTAAGGGAACTTCAATTTTTCTTTGTGTTTATCATGGGAATTGGATGATCACCGGACTCTATTTTTGGTTATATGAATTCATGATTGGCGGGGGGACATTAATGACAAAGAGATCCACCAGTGGATACGTTTTCATGTTGAATGGTGGTGCAGTGAGTTGGATGAGCAAGCGGCAGGCTGTAGTCACTTTTTCCACTACGGAGTATGAATACATGGCAGCTACTCATGCTTGTAAAGAAGCTGTATGGTTGTAACGTTTGTGTTCTAACATTGGTTTTGATGCAGGGGAAATAACAATCTTATGTGACAGTCAGAGTGCTATTTGTCTGGCAAAGAATCCAACTTTCCATGCCAGGACAAAACATATTGATGTACAGTACCACTTTGTACGAGATATGGTTGAGGATGGAAAAGTCAATTTGGAAAAGCTTGATACTCTAGAGAATTTTGTAGATGCATTGACGAAGCCAGTGAGCACAGACAAGTTCAGGTGGTGTGCCAGTTCAATGGGCCTTAGTGCCCATGATTTTCAGTAAATTATGATGTGCTCTACAGGTGCCTATATGATCTTTGTCAAGTGGGAGATTGTTGGAAATATGTGCCTCAAACTATACAGGCTAAAACCTCCATTAGAGTCAAGTCGGTGTGACATTCTAATTTTCTGGCTGACTAGCAAGTTTGTTTTATTCAGTTCTGAACAGGTCGCTGTGACCTTGCCATTGTCTTGCCGAAAGGTTACACTGTGGAGTCTATCATTGTAGCATGATGTATTCATTATGACCTTATAGCGCTCAGGGGACCTTTGGCCGAAAGGCCATTCAATCGTGCATCGGGGAGACTCTTGGCGACTATGGTCTTCGGTTAAGCTAAAGGTTCTCGGTAAGAAGTCACCACAAAAGAAAATGTTACGTCAACAGTGTTTGTTTTGTATTCATCGGGGAGACTTGGCCAAAGGAAATTTCATTGGTAAAATGCCCTACCAATGTGGATATGTCTCAGTGACAAAGACTCAAGTGTTAGTCTTCGGTGTAACTCTTGTCAAATGGTGGTCATCAGTGGAACACTGTGTTTTCGATAAGAAGTCCTAGCAACTCTGATGAGTCTCGCCGATGTTGAAGAATCTTCGGGGTAACTTAAAGCTATCAGAGAAACCTCTTAGTGATGGCGAATGTCTTGCCGATAGCCAATGGCTATCAGGGTAGCTCTTGGTGACAGTTGGTCATCAGTGAAACATATGGATCTCGGTATGATGTCTCGGCGAAAGCCGATTGTCTAGCCGACAGGTGTATGTTTTTGGTGTAACTCAAGTTGTTCTATGAGACCTCTAGGCTATAGAAAAAGTCTTGCTGACTATCCTTTGGAGCTCGATATGACTTGTGTCTATGGTATAACTTTAGTGACTTGCTATGACCTTCTGGTGAAAGCGATAGGTCAGGGCGACTACGTGATGACTCAGTGTATCTCTTGGAGCTCGATATAACATCTTGGTGACTACAGAGGCTCTCGGTGACATCGATATGAAGTATATGTGGCATCGGCGAGACACTGTTAGTTGGAAGATAGTTAGTTGCGATGGTTTTGTGAGGAAGTTCTACTGATAGAATTCGACATGGATATAGTTGGAAGTTGCAGACGCTTGGGGGTTGGATAGTAGTTCAATCAATAGTGAAGTGTAAAGAATTAAAACTGTATCAGTAAAGGTTTTAAAATTTGTAAAGGCTATAACTTGGATGTTTTTGTTCAAAGAATGTTCATGATAAATGCTGCTGTATAATGACACCAGAAAGATAAGTCTGGAATTGTATGTAATTTCGATTATTGTAATACAAAGTGATTTCTCTTGGTGTGGTGGGTTTTTCTCCCGTAAGGGTTTTCCCACATATATCTAGTGTTCATGTGTGCTTGTCTAATACTCTATTTTTGTAATCTATTTCATAGTGCATCTCAACTTGACTGTAATTGAAAATTTAAAAGTACTTCTGCATTCTTTCTTAAGGTATTGACGTTAGGAGAATTGTTTTCCGCATCTAATTTTCCTTACAAAATTGTTCTCTTTCTATGGGTGAGAGAATTTTATTTGTTTGTTTCATAAGGTCTTCCCAGTCATCGTGGAGAGCCTCACCATTTCTTATATGGAGAAGGATTGCTTGAAACTTTTGTTGTGCAGGACTATCTCCTTGTTGGCAAAAAATAGTGTCCAATATTACTAAGACTATGAAAGTATGTCATAAGGATACAGTCAATGAGCATGAAGCATAAATAGGAGTATCCATGACCGGTGGAAATTGGGCAAGATCACCAACAAGGATGATAGAAACACCACCGAGTGGTTCCCTTTGGTTATCGGGGAATGCTTGGTGCAATTGGCTATCTATTTTGAGCAGCAACTTCGAGCCTAGAAAATTCATTTCATCTATCAAAATGTATTGAATATATTTAAATTGTTCTTGGAATATTGTCAATGGTTGGACTTGCAAAAGATTCATATCCTTTATGGGAATGTGGAGGGTTGTATGGATTGTGGAGGTGCATATGTTGTAGGCAACAACACCTATAGGGGCTAATGTGAGAAGCGGGCTATTACATCTAGTAGTAGATGTGTTTATTTATTTTCTTATACAATTTATCTAAAAGGATTTACTAGTTCTAGTTGTTCCTTGAATAATCATGTGGAGAGGGCCTTTGGGGGAAGGTTGCATGTGATGGGATTGGATGATTTGAAGAGCTAGTTATTGTTTTGGTGAAAGTTGATGGGCTGATGTATTTATAGGCAAGTATTGTATTGTAGCTTGCTCACAATGTGCCTTGGCCAATGGAATGAACTACAAAGCAATATTATAAAGTTGTCCAGGCACATGGTTTGTATTCCATGAGTGGTTCATATCAAATTCTTGCCTACCCAACAACTAGAGCTGATTGATACTAAAGTTAGTAGTAGCACCAAGCTGAGAGAAAACTTCCCATTCATATTCATCCATAGAAATTTGATGGTTCAAATCATCACTATCACTGCCATGCTATTATTCAATCATGGATGTAGCTGGAATTCTATTAACATGCCAAGGATGATAACCAACTATTTGGCAAGACCTATAACTGTGTGTATGTTTCAGAAAGGTTTGTATAACATAAGTTCATTCCAACAAAATGTGTCAAATATTTTTGTACCTTCAAGGCGAATAGTCTTGAACAAGGGATACACAAGAACAATTGCAAGTTGGTGTCTCGATTTCCATTTGTCCTTTTTGCGTTGGTATGAATGTGTATATAAGTAGACTGAGTTAATTAGGGATACAACACCCCACTCTAGAGGCCTTTGCAAATAGCAATGAATATAATTTTTTGGCAGGCCTTCATCGACATCATATTTATTTATATGGAACCATTCCTTTTCTCCAACATTCAAGATAACATATTGTCGACTTGAAGTGACAAGGGGAAATTTTTGTAACATATGGAGAGTCTCCTATGCATAGATGTCACGCTCCATAAGAATGTTCATCATAAATTTTTGATATCCAAGTAGTGCCCTATCCTCAACTATATTTGTATTTGCAAGTCTTTCCAACATATCAAGGTAATTTTTTTATTTCTTCTTAGATTTAGTTGCATATTCGGAGATATAATTTAATAAAATTTTCCTAGAAACAACTGGCTGATGGTAAACATTGGAAAACTAGATTGCAATCATGGGTGGGATATGAATATTTAGGCAATCATCATTTCTTGTTAGCTTGTAGGATTTGTTAGACTTAGCATCATATGTCAATGTAGAGGTAAGTTGTTGTTGCTAAGGTGCTTTATAGCGGCAATGTAATTGCTCTCCTTTTTTCCTTAAACAAGTATATTCAGAGCATTTTGTGTGCCTTTGAACTATATTTAGCAACTCTTTGTAATCTATGATTGGATCACTAAAAATAATCTAGCTCGTGGAAAGTAAGCACGAATTTTCTTCAGAACAACAATATATTCTAAGCAATCTTTGTGCAAGGCAATGTGGATTCCATACTAAAATATATTTATCAAAAAAGTTCATTGCTATGGTAACATCATGGTGATTGGACCAATCAAGAGTGTTCATGTTTGGGGCTTCTGGAAGCCAAAAAAAACCATGCACATGTGTAGAGCCACGATTTTTCCATTCATATCTATACCAATAATCTTTTGCATGCAAAAGATTTTTAATCACCTCTTCATGGAAAATTGAGAATTTATGATGCAAATATAAATATTTATATGTTGATTTTGAATAACACTATCTATTAGGGTCTTTGTTCAAAGCTCCATCGCTAAATGAGCCATAGAAGAGAAAACATTTTGTAGATCAAACCATTTTGTGTTTGCACAACTTGGAGTGAAGAAAAGGGTAGGTAGCCCAATTTTTTCAATCATTGTAGATAGTTGGGCCCAGAAAGAGCAAGTACAACACAACAATGCACCAAAATGCATCGGTTTCTCTACTATTTGGTCATCAGGGGTAGCTTGAAGTCATTCATGCAATGCAGACAAAGGCTTCAAGATTTTTTCTTTCAAATATACTCTAATCAAGAAAAAAATAGTTTGTTTACTATGATGTCTCATTATCAAGTTATAGAGGAAATACCTAAACTTGACATGTTTTCCAAATCTATGGTCAAAATATCTCATTAAGTGGAGGGCATATTCATGTAACTGAATTTGAATGTTCCTTGGTTGGAGGGGAAGTGTTGCTCTAGTGGGGAACAATGTTGGAAAAGCAATTGTAAATAAACCTTTAGTGTTGTATTCATTAATAGGAGAAGAGCTAATTCCAGGCCAACACATGATATTCTGCTCCTTTTCTTCAATTTGAAATACCTGTTTGATTGCTTGGAGCTCTCACGTAGCATTCAGAAAGAAAGGGATAAATGATGAAAAGGTTGAAGAGCCATTTTCATGTTCATCAACATTTGTTGAGCTGGTTGATGGCATCAACTCTTCATCAGAAACTTTCTCTATTGTATGCAAGAAATTGGAGACATCAAAAGCAATATCAGGCAACATATTAAGAGCCTCAACATCAATCTCAACATCATTGTAGTATTTTTCATATTCAATTTTATATTTCAATGCATCCATGACATGATGTTTATTAACATAGTAGTCATAGTTTCCACCTTCAATGGTGGTCCACCATATGATCACAACCTTAAGGCCTTTTAATTGGTGCAACAAAAGTTTTGCAATGCTCAAGATATCTTGAGCAAAGCTTATCATGTGACCACTATATTTAAACTTCCCTCCTCTATTGTGGGACACTTGCAAAATTGGAGCCACCCTAGCAATAAGCATTTCTTCAACCTATAGTAGCTTTTTTAGCAAGAATGGTTGTGGTCTTGGGTCCATACCATCTAGAGAGCTAAAACGGTGGGATCCTTTTTTAGAATAACATCTATCTCACATGGTTGTTCAATAGGATACACAAGTGCACATCCCAATGTAGCTTTCTTTGCATGTCTAACAAACAAACAAGGTTTGCCAATGCATCTATGCAGTGTGGAAACTGTTTATTGAACAAATCTTGTGACATTGATATTGATATTTTTCCATACAAACTAACATGCACACTTTGGTAGCCTGGGTGAAGAAAACAATCTAGGGAAAAAGGAGTGGGATTTACAATTTTCAATATGGGCTCTGAGGGAAGATTGATAGTAGGAAGAGCTATAGGTTTATTTTCTATAGTTATCTTTTGTTGCAAGTATTTTGTATGGAAATTTGTACAATTTTTTTCTTTATGATGGCTATAGTACAAATGGTTTTGTTGTTGTTTTTATCCTTTTTTAACTTAGCAATTGATTGGATTGTTGAACTTGAATCTATTGGGACGACCTAGGAATATACATATAAACTCAACCATATTAGGATATATGAATATACATGTATAACCATAGACATATTTCAAGTAGTAATTACACATAAACATATAACAAAATATATGTGTATCCATGTGTATATAAATGCATATCTATGGATGATCACAACAGGAATAACATGGTTTGAATATTGGAATATATAAAAATATATATACAAGTATTCTACATTTTGTGTTAACCGTTTTCACTATTTCAATATTGTTATATGTCACGTTTAGAAGAATACAATATTGGATGTATCTGTCATGCCCAAAATTTTTATATAAAAACCCAATAATTTTTTTTTTTTTAACAACATAAGTTTACAACCTAACACATACCCATCATACCAATTTTACATAACACAACTTCAAAAGTCTACTCAATAGTTGGTAATACTATATTTGATGAGGAACAACTCAAGATTTATCAACTATAGGTTCCTACTACAGACTCCATTGGTTGGATTTTAAATATGCTTTCCTTAATCTTTCTTTGAATACTATAAATAGAAATACTAGGTTTTTTTTTATTCCTTTCTCTCCCAATGTTAAGGGGTTTCACCTCATGATTTAATTAGATGAGGAGTTAAATCTTCCACACTCTTTTTTTTTTATATACTTAATATAGCTTGCTAGATTAATGCATTTGGGTCATCCAATATGAGAAAACACTGTCTAAAAAGCATTCTTGAGTGAAATTTGATAGTTGTGTTTTGTCCTTAACTGTATTTTGAGTGTTAAAACAAAAGAAAATGCATGTTCCTAATTTAATGTTTGGACTGCTCTCATCATGGAAATAGGATCCTTAGCTTGGCTAATCCATTCTTGAGCATTACTATAATGCTACTAAATTCCAACCTTAAAAGACTTCTAGGAGGAAGTCTATGCAAGGGGGGGAGGATGTAGGGCCCCTCCCTCTATATCAGTGTCATAGCCTTTTATTCTAAACCTATGTTGCTCTACTATGTGGATTAAGAGTGCACCAAATGGGATGATGCAACATTCAATGGTATTTGAGTGCCATTGTACTTGTATTCATTTGGTTCTAAGAGTAAATTAAATAAATCCTCATGTGAATACTTTTGTTAAGGTATGTGACTAAATCTACATTGTTAGTGTCGTTGATATCTAATTAACATAACCATCTTGGCTATAACAATATGATTAATAAACGAATAAACGACCTCTTGTATTTAATCTAATTTAAGCATTTATCACCCAAGAATTTGGCCACTTGATCAATTCTCTATGAGGAAAACTAAAGATATTTTAGTAGTTAGTAAAAGTATCCTAAATGAATTATGGTTAAGGAAATTTAGTTATATGTGAGATGTAGAGTGTGGGTAAGTAATAATTCTTAATAAACTAGGAAGCTACTCTTATTAACTCAAAATGATAGTTGTTATAAGAGGACTAAATATTTTTGATATATATATAAGGAAATCAAGCCATAATGATATTGTCAAAAAATCCAACAAAAATATCATACCTATTAGATGAACCTTTTTAAATAGTGATTATAAAGTTATTATTTAGTCGATACCTGAAAATTATTAATACTACTATTTATTTACCCACTTATCCTTAATAATATTATTATTAATAAATCTTAGAATAATCGGTAAAGATAATAATATTATTAATTAACCTACACCTTAACATAGACAACTTTCTTAAATATCACATAAACTTTAATAATAACATCAAGTAATAATTAGTAACTTAATGAGAATGATCATATATTTTATCCGATTTCAAAATGGATTGGAAATCTTGGGTAGTTGGTTCATTGTTACATAGTTATGAGCTTTGCATTGATGAGGTTGGTAGGGAAGTGATGAGGTACTTGGCCCTTGGAAAAACCAACAGTCAATAGAGTAAATACAACACTTTAATCCCTCAATGCCTAGTAGGAGGATGGACACAGATACTTTTATTGAAGGTGGATGAGGAGAGGAGAGACGCCGTGACAAGGTGTGAGGGGAGAATGTGGAAGCGAGACTCTAGTCGACCATCCCTTTCAAGCTCTCTCTGTAGTAGGAACGGATATCTTCTCAGATAGTGGAAAATTGGAAGAGGGAGCTGGAGATTGGTATAATCTATTGCATTCTGTGGAATGATGTAAAACACCCGAAGCCCTGGATGAATCAGGTTCTCAACACACTTGTTGGACTTTTATGGGATTTTTGTTGTTTGACTCTTATTTATCTTATTTGTAGGCTGAACAACTCAAAAAATTTCTTCTTCTCGATGTTGTTGCACGAATGGAATTCATTGTGTAGTATTTCTTTCTATCAAGTGTGCAATTTGCTTTCTTGATATTCTTGGTATGATATTCCTCACTACACACATGTTGGTTTGGGTAGAGATTTACTATCAGGCATGCATCATATTAGAAAATGATCTCAGAACTATATCCATGTCATTCAAGGTTGTAATCTATCTGTTCTAGGCGTACATATGTCTATGATCTATTCACTTTTATGGTTCATCTCTTCATTCATGGGATGGATCTCCTAAAATATTGTTGAAAAGTAAAATGCACATGGTTTATTTTGTTTTCCCAAGCTTGCGACCCCCTTTTGAGAATTTTCCAACTTCATTTGTTGTTTGAGGAAGTTTTTTTTTTTTTGGTACTGGTAACAAGATGAGGCCATGTAATTCTATCCTATAGGCTTATTCTTAAGCAAAAATTATTTGAAATCACTAAACGAACTATTTGAGTGAAATACTCTATTCCAGCTAGTTTATATGTGAAAATCTATATGAATGTGTGTTGTAGGTCATGTAATTTAATCATTTTGGTTGAGAATCAATACAATATTTTTGATCTAAATGTTTCACATAAATATGTAGCTGAGGTCCATTTTGGGTTGAGTCATGAGACAAAAATTGAACACCAGGGATAGCCTAGTCTCCCTACCATGAACATTACACCAGTTATTTCAGTTTTACAACCCTGACCTTTGAGGCATTCTGTCAAATAGTTCACGTGCCTTGTCTATGCTTCCCTTTCTGCATACATGCCTATCAAGGGTAGCTATAGCTATAAAATCTGTGAAATTCCTCTATTGTTCATTGAATGATGAATGTCCATATCTTTTTTCAAAGCTCCCATTTTTTTAAAAGGGAGAGAGGATGTTGGAAAGGGGTTTGAAATCTACATTTACACTTGCCGATTTCATATGCTTGAAAGTTTTTTTTAAAGCATGTTCAACAAATCCATTTCGTGTATATCCTGCAATCATTGCATTTCATGAGACCACATTTCTTTCAGCAATTATGTCAAACATTTTTCATGCCTTTTATATGCTTTTGCATTTTGCATACATGTTTGTCAGGGCCCTTGCAGTTACAACATCTGAAAATAAATAAATAAATACATTATGTACCCTTATATCTCAATGGATCTCCATACCTTGTATATGAGCCACGAGGTAGCATGAGCAGAAATCATGTTAGTAAAGGTTGTAACACTTGTTGGTACACCTACTAATTTCATTCCAAATGCCTCCCAATAATGCAAAATGCATAACACTATTTTATTACCATTACCCATGAATTTCCCTAGTAGGGCTTATGTATTTTGCTTTACTAAAAACGTTGGTGAATGGTATTCACGCGGGCTTCCATTTATCGAGTCGTCCCTTCATGAATATTCATCCTTGCATTTAAAAGTCTTCATAGAAATGTTTAGTTATATTATTTTTCCCTCAATGAAGGAGAAGGGGAATATCCCCATATTCCTAAAGGGGCTTCTAATAAATTAAACCAAAACTAAACATAGAGGTAAGGATTAGTTTTATTAGAGATTCTTTAAAAGAGAGGAAGACTCATTATTCGTTTCTTCTTCATTTATTTTATTTTTATGAGGGAAGATAGTAATATGTAATAGGTAAATGAAAAAATATATAGCTAATTGTATTTAAGCAAAACCACGTGACCCACAAGCTTTAAGATCTCCTTATTCAAGGGAAAAGGAATATACCCCCCACTTTCTAGACAAAGGTCATGTTAAATTTAAATAGAAGTATGTAAAAATAAAATAAAATAAAAGGGGTAAAGTTAAGTATTTAATTAGGCATTTATTCCATTCCTTTTAAATAAAATAAAAAGGATATTCAGGTATGTGCAGGATCATGATGGGCCAAAAAGTGGCAATATGATGGGTATGTGGCTGATGACTTTTACCCAAAATTGATGGAAATGAAAAGGGTTTTAAAGGGAGATTCTCGACTCCTTTGAGTATAAATTATGCTTTAATTTGAGATTTAATAAGTAATTATTATTCATTTTCTATTCAAATTCTGACTAAAGTCTGATTGATAGAAATTTGATTGAAAAACATCTATGAAAGCTTTCAAAAATGTCACATTTTTGAAGCCAAACTTATCTGCGTCACATTCTACATACTATAGTGATAAAAAGAGAAAAATTCAATTTCATGAATTTTTGATCAAGTGAGTGGTCGAGACATCACAGTTTTATATTTTAAGGTTGTAATACAAAAATCATAATTAATTATTTTACTTGGAAAAAAAATTACAAAAAATATGCATCATCGGGGCATGAGTCCTCTCATTATATTTAAATGTATAAAAAATATTTTCATTTTATTGTGGTTAGGGTGAAATTAGGGAATGAGACCCACCTACTTCTTATTTTTTCCCTGAAATTTAAGTACTAATACATTGAAATTTTGAAATTTCACCAAATAGATTTTTTTTTTAAACAAACCTAGTAGTTTAGAAACTACATTCAATTTGCTACAAACTCTATTCTTACATATTTTTGAAATAATATAGATAACTTATTCAAATTTTTACGTCAAGTTGTCTAACTCTGATTTTTCTAATTTTTTTGCCACTTAAGGGCCTGTTTTTTCCATGATGATCCTGCAGATACCCATTCTCTTTAGGTTCCCTTTAAACTAAATATAAAAATATATAAAGAATATTTATAAAAGTAGGTAAACGAACTTAAATAGTTGGCATGTAAATAAGTAAATGAAACAATAATACTTTATCTCACTCCTTGGGTTTAGTAGAATGTTAACATCGATAATTATCTTATTGGTAATTTTGGTGGTGTCGATCATAAATGCGGTAATGATGAGGGTGGAAATATTAAGAGTAGTACTAGTACAATGTCAAGTGATGATATGGCTAATGAACGGACCATTATGAGTTTCAAATTGGATATTAGAATCTTTGTTCCCATGATAATTATTAATATAAATATATGTTTATCATTACTAATATCAAGGACAATATTAATGTTAATCATCATCATAGGTTTATTTAACGACATTGTTATTTGGGTTAGAAGTAACGTCGTTATCAATG